>BGNK01004638.1:0-48599 GCA_003297005.1 Symbiodinium sp. clade A Y106 | reverse complement strand
AAAGCAGGAGTAGGGTAGTAGGAATAGGAGAATTACTAGTAGACCTTGGGCTGCACAATCCTAAACCTGATGAGGAGCCTGCAGCTACGACACCTCAAGCCTGAGCCATAGCTGAAGAACTTAGATTGAATACTATACAAAGAGAGACCCGTCAAATAATACATAAAGGTCCTTGCCACATACCCCTAAGCCCCTTTGTCAAGAAGCACGAATCGGAACTGGCACTTGACACTCTGTTTGTGGTCCCTGCAATACAAGACAACGAAACCATACAGTAGGTACTACTGGTAACATAAATAGCAATAGTAAAAAACCATCAGGACGATGATAAAAACAAGGAAGGACCAGCATGAACTATTTATGACCATAAATGCTGGGACCCTTTTCTGAGGCCTTTCGGGGTCCGTAAACTCGAAAGTTGGAACATGGATGCGGGATGATTAGCACTGGGATTTCCTACACTTTGCCTTAAGAGCATTGGACAATGTTCCAACTTGCCAACCCCTAAACCCCAAACCCACCAAACCCTAAACCCTAAACCCCCTAAATTCTGAACCCCTAGACCTCTAGAACCCAAACTCTAAGGCCCTAAACCTCTCAAACTCTAAACCCTACTATTTTGGAAACCCTAAACACTAAACCCTACTAACCTACCAAACCCTTACACCCTAAACCCCTAAACTGTCCGCCGGGCATCCAAAGCTTCCAGAGAGCCTTCCTGGTGAGCCATGGTCCGGTGCTGGAAGTAGAGCTTGTTCACAGGGGCCTTTGGTTTAGGGGTTTAGGGGGTTTAGGGGTTCAGGGATTTAGGGTTGAGGGTTCAGGGTTCACAGAGGCCGTTGGCGCTGTTTGGTGGTCTAGGGTTTGGGGTGTTTAGGGGTCCGGGGATTGAGGGTTTAAGGTTCAGGGTTCAGGGTTTTGGGATTTCGGGGCTTAGGGTTTAGGGTTCAGGGTTGGGGGATTTGGGGTTTGAGGTTCACAGTCTTCGGTTTAGGGGTTTAGGGCTTGGGGTTTATGTGATTCTGCTGATGGACAAAATCCTGCATGACCCTAAGGACCCTAAACTATGGGAATTATGGTCTAAGGACCCTAAACTATGGGAATTATGGTATATTCCTTATAATGGGTAATGCAGGATTTTGTCCATCAACCCTAAACCCTAAACCCTAAACCCTAAACCCCCGTTGTTTTAGGGTCCAGGGTTCAGGATGAAGGAAGTTGGCTAAAACCAGCAAGGCGCTTCTGGTGTTCAACAAAGGGCTTTGACGAGGTTCTCTCGCTATATCTATCTATCTATCTATCTATCTATCTTTCTATATATATATATATACATATATATAGATAGATAGATAGATAGATAGATAGATATACATAGCTATATATATATATATAAACATAGGGGTTTAAGTCTTAGCGTTTAGCGTCATACAGAAGCCTGGCTCTCTTGCTTTTGGGGTTGAGGGTTGAGGGTTTAGGGGCTAGGGTCATGCGGAAGCCTGGTATCAAAGAACGGTCTCTCTCAAGCTAGCGCCTTAACGAGCGCACTGGCTCTGTTTTGGGGTTGCTCTGAGAGGTGTCTTCGTTCAGGGAGGTTTGGTTTACGGCTTTACGGTTTCGGCTTTAGCTCGAAGAACAAGAGGGTCTTTTGGAGGGTTTAGGGGTTTAGTGTTTAGGATGCTGAAGGCTTACCTGGACCCTGAGCAGCCTGCATGTTAGGGTTCCTTATTCTGTTTTTCTTACGTAAGTCCTGAAGACATAAAGGGTCCATGCATAATCCAAGTCAAGCAATACAGAAGGCTTGACCTTGCAAGCGCACACTATTTACACTAGCCGTAGGAAGGGCGTCGCGGACTGTGCATTCAGCTCCCGTACCTAAGAGAACACAAGTGAAGCACTGGCTGCACGTGCCAGTCCTGAAAGATAGGTTTCTAGAGTCCAGAGAAGAGTTGGAGGATTTTTTGTTCACGGCTGGATCAAGGTTTATAGTAAAAGCCCAAAAGTTGGAAACCCCATAGCCTCAATCCTTAAGAGTAATGTATAGGGAATCCCAGCACTATTTGGCCTTAATCCGGTTTCCAACTTTATGGGGTTTACTGTAGGTTGAGGGAGCCCTTGGATTGGTGGAAGCCACTGACTGGACCTTGAAGTAACCAGGGAAAAAAAGTATAGACTCTTTTATTTCATAATGGTTCCTTTAAGGAACAGGTACCAAAAAAAAGTATTCAAGTTTGGTACTCCAAACCCAGGCTGAAGGCATTCAATTCCTTATCACCATCCGAGCTTAACAAGGGACTAGTTAGGGTTTCTCGGACGTAACCTGTTTACAAAGCCGAACCCACTCACCCAAAAGGTTTAAGGTTTTGTCTTCTAGAAAAAAGTTCGAAGGAAGTCTCTTGCCTCCATATTGGGGGAGAGGAGGGGGCTTTCTGGGCTTGGGTTCGTGTACAGGGCTTTTCTTTCAGGGCTTCAGGGTTTAGGCGCACGTTTGAAGTGACGGGCTTGTAGGGTTCAGGGTTCACTAACGTTCCGCGGTTCCACGGTTTAGGGTTTAGGGTTTAGTCAAACTCTCCTCGAACCCCTCCTCAAACCCGTACGCAGAACCAATGAAGAAACCCTTGGGGGAACCGCCCCTCCTCGCCCCCCTTGATCCTCGACCCTGCAAACCTTCAGAACAGCTTATAAGCCCGAAGAACTAAGCAAAGGACGATTAGCCCTAAACTCTAAACCCACCAAACCTCTCAACCGAAACCCTTAGAAAAGGGAGCCTAAGAATCGCTAAACCTTAAACCCCAAACCCTGAACCATTAAACCCACCGCTTGTGGGGTTCCCGGCATAGTCCGGTCGGCCATACCTCCACGACGATCCTTCCGGTGGCTCATAGTCTCCTCATCGGAACCCACTTTTTTTGTGGGGTTTAGGGTTTCGGGTTTAGGTTTAGGGCTGAGGGTTTAGAGGTTTAGGGGTTTAGGATGGTTTGGGGGTTTAGCGGCTTTGGGTTCAGGGTTTGCAATGGGGCTAAGAATGTATTGATCTGTCATCGCGAACGTAACCAACATCATCCCCAACCCGTAGAGCCTGTGAGGTCTGCATCCTCCCGTACTTGGAGGCCCTTTTGACTTAGTAAGTAGGGTTAGTAAGGTGGGTTATGGGGGATTATAATATGGTTTCTAGGGGATACTAAGTAGACTTACTAAGTCAAAAGGGCCTCCAAGNACTTGGAGGCCCTTTTGACTTAGTAAGTAGGGTTAGTAAGGTGGGTTATGGGGGATTATAATATGGTTTCTAGGGGATACTAAGTAGACTTACTAAGTCAAAAGGGCCTCCAAGTAGTGATGACCCGAGCTGTCAGGATGGCTGGGAGTGTTGTGCCGGTCTTATCGCATTTCTCTTGGAACGTCAGAACCATGGTGTCAAAACCCCCAACATCAAAACCCCAAGCCAGGATAAGCCCCCAAACCTCGAACCGAAATCCGGGACTACGAAACCCTAAACTGCCGCAAGGCACGGATTAGCTCTCCATAGGGCACGCCCGTGGACCTCAGAAGAGACAGACGTGTTTAAGGTTTAGGGTTTTTGAGGGGTTTCGGAGTTGATGAGTCTAGGTGCTTAGCGTTTTGGGGGTCTGAGTTTTGTGTTGTTGTTTAGCGGACTTTGGGGTGTGTACAAGGGCCGTGGAAATCACGAAAGGCTTCGTAAAGGCCGCTTTGGGTGTATAGGGTTTGACAGTGGAGGTGTAGGGGGCTTGGGGATCCTGGCGTCAGGGTTTAGAGGCTGTAGGCTTTATGCTTGAAGAATGGTGTCAAGCACTTGGATTCAGGGGTCGTGGGGACGTACAGCTTGGGGTCGCGGTTTGGGTTTTTATCGCGAGGTCTAGTGCTTCGGTGTAGGTTCAGGGCTAGAGGGATTGGGAGTCGGATCAAGGACAGGAGACGGTTCATTAAGAGCACATGTGCTAAACCAAACTGATTCTGAGTTGCCGAACGTGTTGGATATAAACGACACGCAAAGGAATCTGTGCACCACAGCCATTGAAGCAAGAGCTGCACACTATGCGAACATGGATGACAAGCACTGCCCTCAACTGTAAACCTCTACCTTCAACCTCTGAGCCACCAAGCCCCAAACACCTAGTAACCATTCAAAGCGGAGCCGAACTATTTCACCCAACCCTATACCTGCACCTACACATCCCGAATGCCTCTGTCTCTACAGGACCCAAATTACCAGCTATTATCAAGCCGTATTTAGAAGGCCTGGGGTCCCAGTAAAACACCTTCAAACCCCCTCCGCTTTTAACCCTAAACCCCTAAACCCTAAACCCTAAATCCTAAACCCTAAACCCTAAACAAAAGCCTTGCACCCCCGAATCCCCAAACCCCAACCCTAAACCCCCCAAAAAAACACGTTGCAGGAGTCTTATTAATCTGAAAAAGGCTTTGGCAAAGAGAGAGATACACACATATAAACAAAGAATCAACAGATTAATATGCATATATCTCTATATATATACACACACATACATGTACAATTTTGTATGTACATACGCAGTATACATGTATCAATAACGAGGACCAAGGCATAGTATTGGTCTTTATTCAGGCGTCTGTATCTGCCTTCATTCCCAGACCTCAAACCACCGAATTCAAAACTCCTGAACCCTCAACCCCGACCTGGACCCTAAACCACCTACATGCGTAAGGACTTTTAACTTATGAAAATCATAGTAGAGAGCCCTAGAAAGGTGGGATTTTTTGGGGTTGAGGTATCGCGTAAAATCCCCAACACATCCCTGAACCCTAAGCCCAGGGCTCGTCAGACAATGCCTGTGCCTGGCTTTTCTTCGCCATCCGGGGTGCCTGATTAGAGTTTAGGGTTTAGGATTCGTCTGAGGTAGGCGCACTGTCTGGGCTCTTTGAGGATTTGACGAAGGTTTAGGCCTTAGAGTCTTCTTTCTAGTCTCTTTGAGGAATTACCTTAAGGCCCTACCAGTTCTGTAAGGGTGCTATAAGGGCTCCGTTCAAGGTTCTCACATGTGCGGGAAGGCAAGGACTATAGAGCTTTAGGATTCAGGGGTTGAGGGGTGAGAGTTTGGGGCCCAATAGTCACAGCGATCTGGAACTGTCTGGAACCCCCCGCCCCGCCGTGTAAGTGCCCTTTGACCCCATACGTAGGATCCTTCTGTTTATGTGCTTTTGGGGGGGCCGCAAGTAGCCTCTTGCATTTTGTCGAGACAATCCCTTGAAAAAGTCGGTCTTCCTATTCCTTGGTTCTTAATTAGGATTACAGGTACAGGGTATACGGCTCAAGACCTTCCTTGAACTACACAAAACTGCGTTTTGGGTATGATCCCTATACATTCAATTTTAGGGCTTTAGTTCAATTTACGGCCAGGCTCCAGGAAGGATTCACACAGAGCCGCGCACAGAAAACGGCAAAAGCCTAAGCCGCAATATAAGGGTCCTTATAGAATCGGCTTTCTGGATATATTCCACTATGATGATCAGCATCGACCAGCCATCGCGACTGGACATAACTTCGACGGCAAAAACTTGCAAAAACATGAAGATTGACCCCACAGGTGCGTGCAAGAGACCACCCGCAGTGGCATTCCCCTGGTGTGGAGTTGAGCACATGCTTATTCGAGCAAGGTCAAAACTTGTCGGAGCAATACCAAGGACTGAACACAACCCTTCACACATCACTGAACACCTTGAAATCTGGAATCGCCAGTTCGGTGTGGTCAGCTCTCCAGGAATATGGGGACTATAAGCGATTAATTAGTATTGCTGAAGAAGACTATCTCGAGACGCAGGGACATCCACTCGAGCTCCGGCTGAATGGAGTCAAGCCCAAATCCTACAAGTAAGCCCTTAACCCCAGAAGCACTAAGCCTGAAAAGCCCAATAGAAAACCAAACTTTCACATCCCGTAGAACCCTACAGCGCCCTGCAAACCCGAAATCTCAGACCCGAATCGCGCTTAAAGTTTAGGGTCTGCTTGGAGGTTCAGGGGTAGTTGTAAGAGGGGTTATAAGTCCCCTAATATGGTTTATAACAGTGGGGTTGAGGGCTGAGGGCCCTAAACCCTAAACCCTAGACCCTAAACCCTACCCTAAACCACAGAACTCGACAGGGTGCCTCAGACCCCGTTGGGTCCGACCAGCGGGTACCCGTTTTCGAAGCTAACGCTGTGGTTGCAGGCTGGTTCTGGCACTTAGGGTTTATAGGCTTCTGGGGCTTATAGGTTTACAGTTAGGACTCATGAAATTCAGAGGTTTAAGGTTTAGCCGGCTTTGGGCCGTTGGACGATCGGGTTCTCGGTGCTCGTAGACTGTAGGGTGTAGGGTGCAGGGCTGTGGGCATTAGATGCTGCGACAGGGTTTGAGAAGGAGCTGTCCAACCCTAGGGATCAAAATAGGCCAAAAGCCTTTCATAGCATGGTCTTTGGGCCCAAAAGCCTCAAAATATGAGTCCTTAGATCCCTAGGGCAAGGGGCCAGAGCTTGGAGTTCATCTCTCCGAGTGCCAAACTTACTCCGGAAGCAAAGCATGCATGGCTTTCTACGGTGTTGCTTAAGGCTTAGCCTGTGGTACCGCCAAACAGCAATGTACACCGAATTCCCGGTATACTGAAAGCATCGACAGGTCCGCATTGTTCTGCGGATCTTACAAGGACTTCGAAAAGCGGCGAGTCTCTCAGGTGTCTGCTACCAACTCAAATAGCGCTGTACACCGAATTGTCGTTGTACTGAAGCAACGACAGGTCGCATTGTTCTGCGGGTGTTGCAAGGACATGGACATAAGCTCACCCTTGAGGTGGCTGGGCATCTCCATCACTCCGAATCCCTCGGAGGAAGCGCTGGCATTTGCTGGCTTTCCCTACCTCTCTGTGCACTCGGGCAAGTCCGTACAATTCCAGGCGGCAGGGCTGGCAATTCTCGCTTATCCACTTGCGTCAATCCTATGGCATGACTCACTAGTGTGCTGGCGGTGCACACCGGGCTTTGGGAGCTTGCTGGCGCGACGTAGGGCTGCCGATCATCAAGAGCCTCCTCATCATCGGGTGGGTCGCCTTTTGCCTGCTTCCCAAAGAGCGTACGACTTTCGAAGACATGAGCAATCCTGCTTTCTGGATATTGCTTCACAAAGATAATCCCGAAAACGACAGTCAGAATGGAAAGGTAGCCACCCAGACCACTTGCCAGATTGAACAATTGCAACAGGAACCCTTGCTCCATTGTCGCCACAATGTATTGGTCTTCGACCAAGACAGTGAAAACAGTCGTTTGGCTAAGCAGTGCCTCCGTTTCCGAATCCACACCTGACCAGGCGCACATCTCCGGGACGCCTGCCTGCCACATCTTCACGGTGGTTGCTGTGAAGAACTGATGAGGCACGGATGTGTAGCCAAAGTTGAAACCGTGGATGTAGGAAGTCAGTTTGAGGGAGTAGTACATCTTCCTCCCGGCGTGATCAATCCATCGCCATTGCCCATCACTCATCACCATCAACCACGATGCGTGAATGGGCGTGCACAGAGAGAAAACGTTCCCGGAATCATCATTTCTGGCACTTCCGTTAAATCCCAGACCGAGCAGGTGAGAGCATAGCCAGCGAAGCTAATGGTTCGTTGGGATATCACTGAGCTGGCAAGCTTGTGTGAATTGGCCGTCAGTCCTGTGCCGTTTGGTGTCCACGCTACTCTTAGCCCATCGAAGCTTTCAAAAAATCCCACCCCAGCCGCTCTCACACCGTTACAATATCGAGTCGGGTCGTAGCCTGGAATACAGCAGACTGCCCATGCAGAATATCCGTGCCAGTGCTTCACACTAATATCAGCTGCAGGAGTATCTCCAGACTGCATAATTCTCAGAGCACGATACGCAGCGTACGCAGCGAGTGATGACAGCAGTGACAGCTGTACGAGCAGCGCGCATCGCCGAAAGTTTTTGGCTACATGGCGATAGTCCATGGCATATATGTGCTGTTTTCGCTCGAACGGCCCGGATTGAAGACTGCAGCGGAAGGGCTTCGGCCAGAGCAAACCTGCCAACAAGGTCACACAATCTGTTGTTAGCTCAAAGTGCCAAATATATCTTCTTCCGTGTAAGACTGGATAGAGCCTACATGGAGCATTGAATGGGTATAGACTGGCTACTGCTACGTTGGGTGTCGGTACTGTAGCGCAACACCAAAACTGGCAAAGCACGATGCTGGCTTAGCATATGCATCCGCATCACTATGGGTGTCGGTACTGTAGCGCAACACCCAAACTGGCAAAGCACGATGCTGGCTTAGCATATGCATCCGCATCACTACACTCCAGTCCATTAACTTAACTGTCTATCTGAGTCCTGCATCAGCCCTGTACCTCCAAGCTCCTAACGAACATCTCGCCAAGGAAATCCATCCCTTCGGGGTACCTCAGCCTTGCAGTCCCTAGGTCGCCCGCTACGGACCAGCGTTTACAAACTTCCTGGGGCAACGGAGATCGAAGCCAAGCGAGAACTACATGGACACCAGGAAACCTACATTTTTGGGGATGCTTATTTGGGTTTAGGGTTGAGGGAAGGTCCTAAAAAAAGTAGCATTTGGGGTTGAGGTGGGCATTGACGCCAGAGGTCCGCCAAGGCTGAACCGGAAATTCTTCATCGGATGTAGCGGAATGAAAGGCTTCAGCGGGAGTCTGCGGGAGTATAGTATCAGGGTCGGAAGAATCCTGAATATTAACTTTTTGGAGGCCTCTCCACTATTCCGGATCACTCGCCATGTTGAGATTTTCAACACGGAGCGTCTTGAAGCACCGTTTCTTTACACATAGTTTGGGTAGTGGCCGAACCCTAAACCCCCAAAGCTGTATTGATGTTCTCCCAAGGTCTGAACGACGAGACCCGGGGAAGCGCTGCCGAATACCAAGATATAGACCACAAGCTGCTTGCTTCCACATGAAGGCAACTCCCGAAAACACTTAGCCCCAACACACACAAATTACAAAACAAACGCAAAAACAACTAAACCCCATATCAGCCCCTAAACCCTAAACCCCCCTAAACAAAAAGAAAGTCATACAAAAGGAGCCCTGTTCTTTGTCTTCTTCCTTCCTCTGAGGGTCCATGTACCCAAATCGTATATACTTTGGCCTTAAAGTACTCCCTATATAGGTACATTGGGACCAAAGTAGATACGATTTGGATACATGGACCCTTTAACCCTAAACCCTGAACCCTAAACCCTATATGAGCCCTTTTCTTCGTCTTGTAGCCCTAAACCCTAAACCCCTAAACTCTCCAGCCCCTAAACCCTAAACCCCTTTTTGGCGCGGCAGACGGGGACGGCCAACGTTGGTCATCGGTCCAGGGCCTGGAGCTGCGCCTTGGTCCCAACCTACGCGAAGGAGGGCCCTTTTTGGGCTTAGGGTTTTGTTTTTGGTTTAGGGTTTTAGGGCTTTAGAGATTTAGGGTTTGAGGTTTAAGGTTTAGGGCTTTAGGGTTTAGGGTTTAAGGTTTTAAGGTCTTAGGGTGTGCCAAGCCTGACCCACGGCTGCTTGTTGCCCGCCCGACCCACCTGTGGTTCGTTGTGTATTCAATTCTATTCTTTCTTCTTGATTCCCTTTATCATACACAGTTACAAAACAAAATCACAAACACTACGATGCTGATGTCGAGATTCGGATCGGCTTCGCATCGCGCGGAAGTTAAGTTGTAGCCGAAGGATGCAACTTAACTTGCTCGCAGATGTTTGACACCAAGTAACGAATATTTAGTGAAATTGTGCGTAGAGAAGGATATCTGGAACTGCCGTGACAGCAGCCATCCGATCAGTCGCCGGGGAAATTCCTTGGGAATTCTTTTGTACGCTATCGTAGATTTCGCGCACGACCTTTGCGCTCGCATACGCCTCGAAGCTTAAACTTCGAAATATCAAGGCTTTGGCCTGGCAGCTCCTGCTGCCGGCAGTGGTCTTGAAGCTTTAAACTTCGAAATATCAAGGTTTAGCCTGGGGCTTCCGCTTCCGGCCGTTGTCTCTGGGGCTGCCGCTGCCGGCAATGGTTTCGAAGATTTAAGGGCCGAGGTATCAAGCTTTCGGCCTGGGGCTCCCGCTGCCGGTAGTAGTCTGGAGGCAAGCTTTCGGCCTGGGCCAGCCATCCGTTGCCGGTAGTGGTCTGAAGGATGTAAATTAAACGTCGAAGTAGCAAGCTTTCGGCCTGGGGCTTCCCCTGCGAGAAGTGGTCTGGAGGATTTGATCAAGCTTCGAAGTAGCAAGCTTTCGAGACCGCTGCCGGCAGCGGTCTCGAAGCTTTTAACGTCGTGGGGTTCGGGGCCGCTTGGCATTTAGGATTTTGGATTCAGCATTTGGGATTTTGGATGTTGAAGTTTGGTATTGGATTTTGGGTTTTAGGTTTGGGTTGTGGATTTTTGGTTTTGGGCTTTGGATTTTTGGTTTTGAATTTTGGATTTTGAATTGTTGGGTCTTGGATTTTGGATTGTGGATTTCGGCTTTTGGGTCACAAAGGGCTTGGGGTTGAATTTTTGCCTGGAACTCCCGCTTCCGGCCACTGCGAGTTGAAATGGAGGGAACCCCATGAAAGCCCAAAATTTGTCGATTTTGCAATACCTGCTCCTTTGCCGAAGGCCATTTCCAAGGCCTCTGGTTTTGCTGGATTTACAGGTGCTGGCGACCGCTTACCATTTAGGATTTTGGATTTAGGATTTTGGGTTCAGGATTTGGGGTCTAGGATTTTGGGTTTAGGATTTACGATTTGGGTTTAGGATTTCGCCCGCTGCGAGCCGCTGAAATGGAGGGAAAGCCACAAAACGCAAAGCGTATCGATTTTGCAATGCCCGCTCTTTTTCCGAGGGCCATTTCCAAGTCCCCTTGGATTTTCTGGAGTTCCGGCTGCTGGGGACTGCTTAGGATTTAGGTTTTTAGGTTTTTTGGGGATTAGGATTTTACGTTTTCCGGGGCTTTGGATTTTAGGATAATAGCGGCCTGGCGTTTTAAAATGCTAGGTATTGGGGGCATTAGCATTTTAGGATTTTGGGGGCATGGGATTTTAGGGTCTCAAAGGGCTTGGGTATTAAATTTGAGGGTTTCTTCATTACAGGGAGTCGTCATTGGGTGATTGCCAAGCATGAGAGGCTGCAGAGGCTTCACCCTCCGCAGTGATGTGCCTAAGCGGCGTTCTGATCGATCGCGGGCCGCTTCACGACTAGGTCGCGCTCGTGGACTAGACTTTTAGTGATTTAGGGTTTTGGGGTTTAGGGTTTTATGGGCTATGGGTTCAGGGTTTAGGGTTTTAGGGTTTTAGGGTTTTAGGGTTTAGGGTTTTAGGGTTTAGGGTTCATATACCTTATAGGGATTCATAGTATAATTGTAAAGGCCCCCTACTTTTAAGAGTCATTGGGTCCTTAAGGAAGATCAAAGCTCCGGTAAGATTTAACGAAGCTTTGCCTGGACCCTACGGAACCTACCTTTTTAGGGCTCCTTACTATGATTTCCTTATATAAGTCCTTAAAAAGGTAGAACCTACCAAAGCCTACATTTTTTGTAGGTTCCTATGAAAAATCCCAAGATGGAATTTACAGGGACCCTACAAAAAAGTAGGTTCTGGTGGGTTAAGGTAACAAAGCTTTAAGACGAGACAAATAATCAGGGCCCCACAGGAGCCTTACCGGGGTCTAGAAAGGCTTGGGGATCCTATACCATTGGGTTTTGAGATGCTTTGTGTTCGAGGGCCTTCGGGGAGGGGCATGTTGCAGCTTCGTGTTTAGGGTTTAGGGGTTTAGGGGTTTAGGGTTTAGGGGCTTCGATAAGAAGGAAGACCTACGTGAATACCTCGCAGCCACAGAAGCCTCAACGCAGGTCTCATCCTGAAACTTCGGCTCGGGGTTTTCGAGTCTACTTTTGCAATAGGGGGTCACTTCAGCAAGAAACTTGTCTACCGAAATCCCGAACCACAAGTCAAGCCTGGACTCAAACCCGCAGAAAACGCTCCACTCGAAGCACCAACCGCCGCTGAGCAGGGTTTGCGCTCGGGATGGGCCGTGTGCGCCTTCTTTCGCACCCAAACTCAACTCATGCGTCAAGCTCGGAACTGTCGTCCCACTCTTGAAACTCATCGGCGTCGGATGGACGACTATCGAGGAGAGCATGATCGCTCTCTGAGCTCTCCTCCGATTTGTGGTCTTGCCGACACACCTGTTTCCAAGCCTCCCAGACCGACCGCATCCAGACATAGATTGTGTAGAATTGCAAGCAGAACAACAGCAAAACAGGAAAGTTGAAGTGGCTTTTGTCGAAGTGTGACATGTACCAGCCCAAGGAGCTTGACACATCTGTCACAGAGTAGGCCGCAACCGGCCCCGAGAACAGCATCTGGGCAATACGGAGTTCTCTCTCCCTATGCCGATGATGCGGGCGTATGATCGCAGCAGCAACAGCTCGCCAGTTCACTGGCAGCCCAGGTTGGGCTGATGCTCGTATCCAGCAAGCCACCTGGCCGATATTCACACACGTAAGGAGCAGCATGACAGCCCAATATATTGAGACAATGTATGTGCCAGAAGCGAATACATCCCGAAAGAAGAGGTGATAATGATGGGCGTAGTAGCTTGCATCTTCGACTGCCACACCAAATCTAGCAACCAACATCGGCACGAAGCCGCCTACGAACAGCACGCTAAGCAGCAGCACTTCAGAAGGCCATGTCTTGAACTGCACCTCCTGTTTGGCTATCTCGATGGAATAAAAATCTTGGAAGTCGACGGTGTGCCGTCTGCTCTGCTCAAGGAGATGCTGCGAGGTTTTGACGGAAGGAAACGTGAGGCGAATGCTCAGACCAGCGAAGAAGACCAAAGAGCACCAGGAAGCCCAGTCCGTCCACGACCACGTGTTCCCCAAGACCGCGTACACCTGCACGAAGGTTGCGATGAAACTTTCGGGGAACTCCAACACCTTGTGCTCAAATAGCTCTTTGGTGGGGAAGCCCTGCTTCCAGCTCTCCAGCAAAGCCTTGAGACCTCGACCTTGGAGGAAATCTTGGGACATGGTCACCATAACCCCCAGCATCACCAGAGTGAAGTACATCGGCTGCCCCCTTCTGGCAAAAGTCACCAAGGACCAAACGTCAGATGCCGGCTCAATTATCATTCCAGCAGCCTGCAACAGTAAGTCGCGCCTGGCCGCTTGAGCATCACAAAGCGCTGGGCGCCACCAGAAGAGCTTTGACAATGCTGTATTCGCCAATTCAGGTGAAAGCTCCGTGGCGCTCGGTTTCTCGGTAGCGGGCTTGTCCTCAGCATAGAAAGCGGCCCAATCCAGCCCAACAAAGCCATAGAGTCCTGCGACAAAAACTCCCGACCATGCGGGAACAAAACGAAGGGCGAAGCCGCCGAAAGCTGCCTTCCAGCAGGATATCCGCAAATTGGCGGCATCGTGCCCGGTCCGATAGTCGTCGTCCAAGTCCAGAAAACAGGATACCCAGAAGGTCCAGTCAAGCATGGCAAGCCAATCAAGAGAAGCACCAGTGACCCTATGGCAATACTCCAAGCAATCCTCGGCAACTGTGAGATTGCGGACCACATCTCTGCGTCGAATCTCCGTGCAAGAAGCCCTCTTTCCTAGCCCGCAGTGGTGAACCGAGAACGCAAAGTGCTGATACCACTTGGTCATGTCACAGGCAATAGCGGGATCGATACGGTCTCGGCTACAGCCGTCCTGCCTCAGCACTGGCAGCACTATGAACGGCCCCGAGAAGGACCAAGTCAGCAGCACCACAAATGCATAGCCGGCAATCTTCCAAGGCTCACAACGCCCACGAAGATAGTCGGCCCCAGCACAGCAGAAGACTGCGGTCAGCAAGGCAACCCATAAGAAAAACACGACAATCCAGGCACAAACTAACATGTCATGGGAGTTTCCGAAAATAGGGGACCCAAATATGGTACCCTAAATAGTCGGATCCTTATAATTATAAGGACCCCAAAATAAGGTACCCCTAATTTTCGGAAACTGCCATGTCGGATCGCAGGATCAGACCCAGCAGCCCCAATTCACGGACTGAGAGCAACTCGGCTGATAGAAAAAGTCGATGTGGCCGTGCACTTCTCCTGGGAAGAAAGAAAACCTGCAGAACCGAACCGATTCGTCCTTCATGCTCATACAGATGCTATCTTCATTCATTTAAGCCTTTGTATGAGCGCGCTTTTGCGAACGAGCCCGGCTCTGTGGCGGGAAAGCACGACTGTGGGGGGCCTGGGTATAGCGGCGGGTATACGCTAGTACGCGTGGGTGTCTGCAAGTATGTGCGAGTATCGTCGGGCATGCGCGAGTATAGCGAGAGAGACAAAACACGCAGCTCCAATCATGATAAGGCCAATGAGTCGTGACACTTGTATAAGACTGAAGAAGACCAAAAAGGTAAAAATGCTCAACAAAATCACGATAAGAAGTCAGTATCAGCAATGTCCATCGATTATGGTTTGTCAGTCATTACCGTTGCAGCTGAACCACCACTTCAGGTATCAAACGATCATGAAAGCTGCGAAAGACCGAAAGACCTGCAGCCTCATCACCAGAAAGCCCAAAGTCTTTGAACCCTGGCCATACTTGGAGGATCATGGGACTTAGTAAGGGTTATAAGTAATTATAAGTATAGTTACCTTAATTATAACCCTAGTTACTAAGTCCCATGATCCTCTAAGTATGACCCTATTATCAACCCTAAACTCTCACCCCATTGCGCCTCCGAGCCCACCCTGCGGCGCACGAAAGGAGTGCGGCAAAGGCTGCGGTCACGTCGACTCTGAAGAAGGCTTCGGGCTCACAGGGTTTACTTGGAGGATCATGGGACTTAGTAAGTACGGTTATAAGTACCCTAAGTGGGGTTATAAGTAATTATAAGTATAGTTACCTTAATTCTAACCCTAGTTACTAAGTCCCATGATCCTCTAAGTAGGGTTTAGGGGTTTTGATGCTCAGGGTTTCGAGGTTTTGGGGTTCAGGGTTTCGGGTTTTCGGGTTTGGGGTTTAGGTATAGGGCCTGGCCTTCGAGGATCTGCGATAGGCCTCTATGAGGCATCAGGCTCTTTTCGAGGCCCCTGGCATGAAACGCCAAGAGGAAAGAGATATTTGGGTGGTTGTCAAAATTGTGGTCCCTTTTTGGGCTCCCATTATAATACGGCACCTAATATTTAGGGTACCCAAAAAGGGACCCTAATTTTGACAACCACCCATATCAGAAGCTCACGACGGCTCATCACCATGTAGGGTATGGTTTATAATACTGTTTAGGGTTTAGGGTTTAGGGTAGTATCCCCATAATGAAACCCAATATATACACTCACCAATATTCAGAAGGAGGCCTATCTACACTCACCAAAACGGCAATATAAACCCTACTTCATGTACCCTCGACTTTCAAGCAGTTGTCCCCAAAGCCACCTCTCCAAGCGAACATCTCGCCGAGGAAATCCATCCCCATCCTCCGGGGTAATGTAGGAACCTGATTCAGAAACCTTGGGCCTTTATAAGGGTTCCTTTAAAGGGGTCTATAAGGGTTACTATAAGGGATCTATGAGGGTACTATAATAATGTAGGAAACCTGATTCAGAAACCTTGGGCCTTTATAAGGGTTCCTTAGATGAATCCTACTATATTGGGGGTTACAGGGCCAAGGGTTTCTCAGGTTCCTACATTAGCTCATCCTAGCAGTCCCTAGGTCACCAAGCTACGGAGGCATGGGATACAAGCGTTTACAAAGGTCCTTGCGCAGCTTCGGGAAACGGAGCTCGAAGCAGCCATGCAAGAACTCTGCGTTGAAGCTAGCGATCGGCCAAGGCTGAAGCGGAAATTCTTCATCGGAGATTCAGCGGAAGTATGATATAAAGGTCGGAAGAATTCCGAATAGCCTTTTTGCGGCCTCTTTACTATTCCGGATCATTCACCATTTCGAAGCTTTTCAACACGAAGGGTCTCGCTGCACCGTTCCTTTACGCATAGTTTGGGTAGTGGCTAAACTAAACCCCCAAAACCGTATTGATTGTATCCCAAGGTCTGAACGACGAGACCCGGGAAAGCCCCGCCGAACACCCCATAGCCCCAACACATCACACACAAAAATTACGAAGAACGCGCAAAACCAAAAACAACTAAATCCCGTATGAGCCCCTAAACCCTAAACCCCCCCTAAACAACAAAGAAAGTCATAAACAAGGAGCCCCTGTTCGGTCTTAAGTACTCCCTATATAGGTACATTGTGGATACACGGACCCTTTAACCCTAAACCCTGAACCCCAAACCCTAAACCCCATATGAGCCCTAAGGACCTAAACCCTGAATCCACGCTAAAACCAAGAAAGTCATAAAGAAGGAGCCCTTTTCTTCGTCTTGCAACCCTAAACCGTAAACCCTAAACCCTAAACCCTAAAAGCCCCAAACCCTAAACCCTGAACCCTAAACCCTAAAAGCCCCAAACCCTAAACCCCTTTTTTGGCGCGGCAGACGGGGACGGCCAAGGTTGGTCATCGGTCGAGGGCCTCAAGCTGCGCCTTGGTCCCAACCTAAGCGAAGGAGGGCCCTTTTTGGGTTTAGGGCTTTAGGGTTTTAGGGCTTCGGGTTCAGGGTTTAGGGATTTAGGGTTTAGGGTTCAGGGGCGTATACGCTGACAGGGCTTTTAGGGTTCAGGGCTTCGGGCATCTAGGAGGATTTAAGGTTTGGGTTTAGGGTTGAGGGCTTGGGCACAGGGGCTTCTAGGGCATTAGGATAGGTTTTGGGGAAGAATTTCGGGTTTGGGTGCAGGGCTTCTAGCGTTCAGGCCGACGGGTTTACGAGTCTTTCTGGCAGGATCGTCCCTGGAAGATTTGAGCCCTACACCACTCTCCTGAAGGTCCCTAATATAGAGGCCTTAATAATTAGAATAGGGTTGTAGGGTTCCTTTAAAGGGCTCCTTAAAGGGCTCTGTAGGGGATCTATAGTAGGGTCCTATACTATAGGGGCCTTAATGATTGGAATCGGGCCATTAGAACTGTAATAAGGAAGCCCCAAAATAGTACTGGTAATTACTTACAGGCCCCTATTTTATAGCAGGGTGTCATCTGCCAGGTGGCAGCAAAGCTGTCCATAACGGCGTTGATTTGTGCGGAAGACTCCTGGTGCGCTTCTTACGGGTCAGGCCCTGGCATGAAAGCTTATGGGGTGTTTGTTTAGGGGTCTGGTGAATGTTAACCTGCCCCGGAGGGTCCAAGTACTCCCTTATTACAAGACTTTAGGGCCGTTTTAGGTATCAAAAACCATAAATAAGGACTACTTGGACCCTTAGGCTGCTAAGCACGAAACACCCAAAATCCAAATCGGCTCGATACCTATTTCCGGCTCACGCCAAAGGGTTCCTGGATGCTTAGGACTGGGTGCGTGTGGTTTTCGAGCTGCAAAGCTGGGTCGTCTTTCCAAAGCAAAATGGTACTAGAGCATTCTGTGTTTGTCAATGCCAGGGGCAAGTGGCGATGCTCTCCAACACAGCAAAAGGAACGCAGACGAATCAGCGCCCGATGTCAGAAAGCTGGTCAAAGCCCCTGTGTCAAGAAAACTGCTATCTCAAGAATCGGAGGCCCCGCAACAGAAAGCTCAGCTTAAGCTCATCGCAAACTTGCAACTAAACTTAAAGTCATCATGTAAGGACACAACAAACCTAAGAAGTCCGAAGCAGTTGGGGGTGTGATTGTCATGAGGTTTGGGCATGCTCAACGTCCCTAATTATAACTGGTTGATTCTGTTGATGTCTAAACCGTAGCTGAAGCCACGGAAAAGACACCTCCGACGGACGAATAACCGACGCCATCACGGTGGCATGTGCATGTCAGGGCGCCGGAATCACAAGCCGAAACAAGCTTATCTTCCCGGCAACCATGGAAATGAAACATCTGTGACGAATGTAAACTGAAACTTAGATTAGCAGAACTTAAACCATGTAAAGGCGAGTATTGGAGAACTAACTAAGTAACAATAAACCCAAATCGAAAAACGCCTTAAACCCAAAACCTTAAGACGCGGTCCTTCCAGCTCTCCGAGGGGACGCTACACTCCTCGGCTGTTCAAGCTTCTTTCGCGGCGAGACTTTTCCCAGTAGTTTAGGCCACAGGCCTGGTATCTATGGAACCTCTTCTTCCGGAGCCTCTAATTCAGGGGTAAAACAAGCGAAACTCCTCAAACCCTGCGTTCGGATGAGGACTTCGGCATTCAAAGCGCCAGGTGTAGTTAATATAGGCATAGGGTTCCTTAATGTATGGGGCTTTATAAGGGGGTTCCAAAGGTTTTGGTATGGGGGCCTCAATAACTGGAATGTGGTTTTGAGGAATCTGACATTATAACAACATAGGGGCTAAACGGAATATCACTACTAGTACCTATGTGCACCTTCATAGTACAGTAGGGCCCCAACATTTCCATAGGCTCCGGCTTACGGTACATTAATAACTTGACCTTCCTGACAGGAGTCTCACACTTTGATTGTTGCAGACTGGACCTGATTTATGCTGTGCACGTTTGCTATGGTACTACGAGTCTGCTTCATCGGTTGGTTACACCTACTTGGGCCAGGTCGTATGGCTTGAGCTAGTAGACTGAGGAGGGTCGGTAAACGACGGTAGTCGAAGGGTGCTCAAGCTCGCACTGACAAAAGCCTCAATATACCTGCTTAAACATAGATCCTAACTGAGCCCTGCACCGAAACACCCCTGCACTGAACACCTCATGCCGCGGCTTAGTGTAACTGTCATGATTTGAGGGAATCGATCTCCCAGTGCTTCCACGGGGCAACCAGCCACAGCGCATATGGCGCTCCACCGGCACTCCTAAAGCAACGAAAAAACTGCCAGATTTCTCTGAAGTTGCTAGTTTGCTTAAACCTTCAACCCTAAATCCTGAGCCCTGAGGGTTCAGGCGTACGGTTGTCGGACTTGTAGGATCTTGAATGAAGGCTTCAGGAATTCCGAAAGGGGAGGTTCAGCACGTGCCCCGCCTCATTCCCGAACTCTCGCACCCACCCTACGCCCCAAAATATCACCCACGCCCAACACCTACACCCTAGACCCTAAACCGAAGACCCTACACGTTAGACCCTGGACCTTAAGCCCCAAACCAAAACCGTAGGACCCTAAACCCTAGGACCCTGCAGTCCCTAAGCCCTGAACCCTGAACCTTAAACCCTGAACCTTAAACCCTGAACCCTGAACCCTGAACCTTAAATCCTGAACCCTAAACCCTGAACCCTAAACCCTGAACCCTACACCCTGAACCCTAAACCCTGAACCCTAAACTAAGAGAGGGGTCGCTAACGTCGAGCGACAGACCCCGAACGCTTGGCCGAGGGCCTTACAGCCCGAGCGCCCATACGAAAAGAGAGGCGGAAAGGCGAGGATTTAGGGTTTAGGGCCGCTGGTCTTGGACAGGCCAACGAATTTGGCCTTGCATACGACAACGTCCGAACTCAATCAAGGGCTGGCCGTACCCAGACAACCTTTAGCGTAGCTAAAATAGAGACCCCAAATCGTGGGCCATTGCCTCTGGAGGTGCGCTAGGAGTTTAGGATCTAGGGCTTTAGGGGTTAGGATTTACGAGTTTAGGATTTATGGAATAAGGCTTAAAGTTTAGGATTTAGGATTTTAAAATTTAGGGTTTTAATTAGGGTTGAGAACTTAGGATTTTAGGATTTAGGGTTTTAGGGTTTAAGATTGAGGAATTTAAGATTTAGGGTTTAGGATTTTGGGATTTAGGATTTTAGGAATTGGGGGTTTAGGGTTCAGGATTTTGGCCTTTTAGGATTTAGGGTTTAAGATTTTTAGGATTTAAGGTTTAGGATTTGAGGAATTGGGGGTTTAGGGTTTAGGATTTTCGGGTTTTAGGATTCAGGGTTTAGGATTTTAGGATTTAGGATTTAGGGTTTTTTAGGATTTAAGCTTTAAGGTTTCGGAGTTCTGAATCGGAAGATTGAGCGTTGAATTTGGGTTATCATGCCCTGCTTAACAAAATGCCATTTTTTTGGGCCGAGTGACCATATCGAGGAGTCTTCCTTCTTGTGTGCGCGAGTTGAGCTCTCTGAGGATTTTAGCATTTAGGATTTAGGGTTCAGGATTTAGGATTTAGGATTTTGGGGTTTAGGATTGCGAAGCGTTCAAAAGTGGGATTCAAGATTTAGAATTTAGGATTTTAGGGTTTATCATTTAGGAGTTTAGGATTTAGGGTTCTAGGATTTAGGGTTTTAGGATTTAGGATTTTCACATTTAGGATTTAGGATTCAGGGGTCAAGATTTATGAATATAGGATTTAGGAATCGGAAAATTGTGGTTAGTTTTGGCTTATCATGCCCTGCATATAAACATGCCCATTTTGATTAGGCCGGGTGCCCATGTCGAGGTTCTCCTTCTTCTCTTAAATACTAAAATCCTAAATTTTCAGGTTTCTAGAGCTCAGGAGGAGCATTCATTCAAACGAAAAGTTTCAGGGGCCGAGCAAGCCCTGCCATGCCGGAGGCCCGAAAAGGGCCGAGGCTACTCCCAGCCGCAGCCCACGCCAAACCCGAACCTGTTTGAACTGATCATTTTCGAAAGGTCTAGGACCTCAAGGACAAGCTCCGGTCCCCGCAAGTATGGTTTTGTGGTTAAAACTGGCGTCTTGGACCACGCCGCGACCGCATTCTTTTCTTCGTTTGATGGAAGTGTGGAAGTGTCGTCGGAAAATGTGTTGTTGAGGCTTTACACTGGACGCAGCGACGGCACTTTCTCTTTAAACTCGACGAGGAAGAAAACAAGGTAAATCAAAACGCAGATGCAGCCAAGAAGGCTTTAACTAGGGCCCCCAAAAAGCACATAAGCAAACATTAGGATAGGGATATCCCATATAAACCCCCTTATAATCAAGCCCAACAAGGTAGGGATATCCCTAAAAAATGTTTATGCTTATGTGCTTTTGGGGTCCCTAATGGACACTCCTAACACCCGAAGCGAAGCGTCTAATAAACATCAAAAACAACGATGCCAGCTGTAGGTGGAAGGGGCTCGCCCAACAGTCCTCGAGAACCCACTTGTCCGGAAAGGGGGGCGTCAGGCAAGTTCCTGTCTTTGAGACGAAGCTGGCTAAAAGTGTGCGAAGCGAAAGCATGCAGCTGCTTGGCAGCACTGGAATCGTAGTACGCAGGATGCCCAAGAAGTTTTTGAGCTTGTGCCGGTGCCAGGACTCCTAGGCTTGAGTGCCACTGGCAGAACCCAGCTACAGGCGTTCGGAGCCTCCGAAAAGCAATCGGCGCTGCCACACCAAGACTGGAGGCCGCGTGCAGCCGCTTTGCATCCTGCCCTGAGACTGTGTTGAAGTAAAAGTGCTGGAGCGCCTCGACGACTTTCTCTTCGCGGGGCTCCGCCACGCAGCCATCCTGTCATCCTTGGCCCGTTCTGCCATTCGCCGAGCGCCACACTTGCACGCACCTATGACGGGAACAAAATCAGCTTTTCTGCCTTCCTCCNCTGCCATTCGCCGAGCGCCACACTTGCACGCACCTATGACGGGAACAAAATCAGCTTTTCTGCCTTCCTCCCTCCCTTCCCCTTGCTTCCTTTCTGCCGTCCTTCCTTCCTTCCTTCCTGGCTTCCTTGCATCCTTCCTTGCTTCCTTCCTTCATTCCTTCCTTCCATCCTCCCTTCCTTGCTTCCATTGAACAGTGAAGTGAAGCCTTTTTGAGTTTACAAAAATTGTTGATTGGCTATTTTTTGATTGGAAAAATTGTGATTGGCATCCCAACCCCAACCTCCTGTTCCCTATGATGCTTGGAACTACACCTGGGAGTTTCCGAAAATGAGGGGCACCTTATTTTGTGGGTCCTTATAATAAGGATCCTGCTATTTAGGGTACTTTATTAGGGTCTCCTATTTTCGGAAACTCACACATGGATCTTGTTTGGGGATTGGGCTCTCTAGTGAAGGCCCCAGTTGCCTCCTTCATGAAAACGTTGAAAACCAAACGCTAAACTCTAGACTACTCTAACCCCTTAAATCCCAAACCCTAAGCCCCTCTCCCTCTCTCTCTCTCTATATATATATACATATACACTAATAGTAATAAATATAGATATAGATATAGGGTTCAAAGCCTGAACCTGACCGCTGTGTTTCTGCTTCATGCACATTGTCGTTCATGCTAGCCGCTATCAAAATGTCTCTTGAGCAGAACAAAACGACAAGCATTAAGCCATTTTCCTGCAGTGGCCTATCTGCGAGACGTGTGCGCAAGACAGTGATTTCTGTTTTACCGAAGCGATAAGCGAAAAGATCTGAAAAGTAGCTGGAAGCATCACGCGACCTGGAAAAGTTTGACGACATCATGAAAGCGAACGACAGACATATTGCCTTTGTCAAACGAATGAGATGCCAGCGCTTTCAACATTGACCTTGCTTGGAACTCGTCAATCAGCAAGGACCACTTCGTACGGTCAGAGTGCGCCGGGAGAATGCCGGACATTTTGTGTGTGATCCATCTCTTTATCACCGACCATTTGCACTCGATAGCATTCGTACTGAATCCGTTGATATTCACGATTTCACCAGCGGAATGGTTAACAATTTCATGACGCAGCTGGCTCTCAGTGAGACGGTGGGTTTAGCCAGAAAGGTAAGTAATCCTAAATCACCCCCGAATAGAAATAATGCAAAAGAAAATAAGCTAAGAAACCCTAAACCCTGATACAAGAGGATAGTTTGGGTGGCCGGGGTAGGTTTACTAGCAACGCGAGCGCGCGGCCCGGGGTGTTTCACACCCCACCGCGCGCCCTCGCCTGACACACCCTGAACCCTAAACCCTGAACATTAAACCCTGAACCCTAAACACGGTTTCCAACGCAGACCCAGGCTCTCAGTCGTGACCGTCGTCGCCACTTCCCAGTGCCTCGCAGGCTTCTGGCAATAGACCAGCTTACGGCTTAGGGTTTAAGGTTTAGGGTTTATAGGGTTTAGGGTTTGGGGGGTTTAGGGTTTAGGGGTAGGGTTTCTAGTTCATATGGCTTTACAGTTTTTTGGTAGTGTGTTTGGATATAGGGCTTCGGAGTTCAGGGTTTCTACCCTAAACCCTGCGGCTTACCTAGACCCTTAAATGTAGTATCTTTTATTGGACGACTTAGGATCCTATAATATGAAAAGAGGTAACAAACAAAAGACGCGACTACATTAAAGCGTCTAGGTAGGGTCTAAGGCCGTGCAGAGCGTCACGTCCCAAACTAAGCATTATTACTACGTATCCCTAAACCCCTAAACCCCTGAACCCTAAGCCTCACTCCTAAGCTTAAGCAAGCCCTATAAACTCCCTGCTCAACGAAGCCCCGACCTGGCCGTGGTGTCCATCTTCGTCAGCTCTGTGGCCTCCTAGCAAGGAGCAATTTCGGTCATACCTTAACCTACCAAACCCTACTTTTTTGTCGGGTCCCTATAAACTCCATATTAGGGTTCATAATAAGAACCTACAAAAAAGTAGGGTTTGGTAGGCTAAGGTCAAGGGCTTCTGCTTAGGGCTTTAAGGTTTTAGGATCTAGGGTTTAGTTCTGTTTAGGGCTTTAAGGTTTTAGGACCTGTAGGGCTTCAGGTGAAGGGCGAAGGGGGTTGGGGTTTTGAGGATTTGAGGGCTTCCGGGCTCAGGACTTAAGACTTCTACTCTGCGAGGTTTGTAGGTCGAAATGAAAGCCGCATGCGATTTCGAGGAGACGTTGCCATAGAGTTGCCATGCGCTTCGGATGAAAGTTCAGGGTTTTTGCTTGCCCTGTTCTCTTCTTACCTGGACCCCAACAGTATGTAGAATAATAGCCTTTTAGAGGAGTTGGGCCATTATTTTACCTACTTTTGGGGGTTTAGGTAGATCGGCTATTGCGCGGTTGTTCATGGACCCGACCCTTGAATGCCCACTAACCTGTAGTACTATCCGCACCCGGGAGGTTTCAACCCTAAGCCATAAGACCAAAGCCAGTGGAACGAATCCAGGAGTCCTAGAGGGTGTAGGGTTCAGGGTTTCAGACTTGCAGCCTTGTGCTGGTTTTTAGGGCTGGTTGTACGTAAGTCATCTCCGGCTAAGGCAGTGGAACCAGGGATATTCGAATAGGGTTTTGGGGCCCATTATACTATAATCATAGTCAGGAATCCCCCAGTTGCTTTTTGACAGGTGATCATTAAGGCCCCTATATCACGCGCAACCCTGAATCCCCACCCCAAAAAGCCGCAACAAAAACCCTTGCCCGGAGACTCCAATATCCCTGAACTCAGGAATATAACCTTAAATCATAATAGGGATCCTATTATGACTTAGGGAATATATTCCTTAATTGAGGGATATTGGAGAAGAGTCTCTCAGTGTAGTCTTTCAGAAAAAACCTCTAAGCTCGCAAGAGGCGCCTTTTCTCCCGGCCTGGGCAGAGAGACACTTGTTACTATTAGTAGTACTATCTTGGTTATTGCTACTAGTAGTAGTATTCATATTATTACTATCTTCCTTATATTTAGGGTTTAGGTTATATTGTATATTGCTGTTAGTAGTAATATTCTCATGAGTACTACTGCTATCACTACTCCTTTAACAATCACTACCATGCTTGTTATTCTTAGTATCACTACCATCATTGCTAGTACTACTATTGATACTAGTATGACGAGTGTGACTAGTATTACCAGTGTCTACTGTCATATGGGTAGTTCTCTACATTAGGGTGTGGTCCTGGCTTGGTTGACTTTACTACAGTTGCTTTGTTTCTTCCGTTTCGAAAGGCCTTCCGGTGGTTTAGGGTTCACAAGGGGTGAATGTCCAGAGGTTAGGTTTTCGGGTGTCGCTTAGAGTCCCTTCTTGCCGAAGTTCAGCTTCATCACGTTTCGGGTTTAAGGTTTCGGCTTCTTGCTTTCAGACGTGTTGTTGCAAGTTTGTGTGACAAGGGCTGCGCTCCTTGTTATAGTGTCTTGTTGCTTCTACTGCCAGTACTGCTCGTTATGGAACTAAATACCCCTGAGCCCTAAACCCTAAATCCTAAACCCTAGACCCTAAACCCCTAAACCCTGAACCCCTAAACACTGTGATTGCATTTCATTTCCCTTCTTGTCATTATTGGCCTGGGGGCTTCGTTCGGGGCTTCGGGGGGCGATCTGAGACTGCAAATGTAGGACGAAGTACCAGGGTTTAGGATTTAGAGGTTTCGGGTTTTAGGGTTTAGGGTTTAGGGTGTAGGGTTTAGGGTTGTAGGGTTTAGGGTTTTAGGGTTTAAGGTGTAGGGTTTAGGGTCTGCTGAACCTAACTATACTAAACTATACTATAACTATACGTGCTACACTTTAACGGGACTATACGGAAACTACACTACACGTACGTGCAATGCATTGGCTGTGAAGCCCTGCAACAACAAGCTGAAGATGCAAGGACTCTGACTCTCATCATCCGCAGGTAGACCTCACCACATCAAGCCTGAGCCTTATAAACCCTAAACCCCAAAGACTAAAGCCTATAAGCCCTAAACCTTCAACCTTAAAACACCCTCTAAACCCTAAATCCCTAAAGTCCCCCAACCAGCAGCCCAGCCCTGGCTTTCAGCATGCCGGGCCCCCGGAGCTTTCAGAGACTCGGAGATCCGAAAAATAGACCTAAAGCCCAAGCCATGAGGATCCTTACCTTCAGGATCCTATGACCCCAGAGGGTCTATATACACTACTATTATGGAATTAGGTCCCCAGAACCATAATGGGGATGGTCTTTTAGGGGCGAATTCCATAATAGTTGTGTATGTGGACCCTCTGGGGACATAACAAAAACCTTGGAATGAAAAAACCCTTACGAAACATTATGTACAAACCTACCTTAACCCACCAGAACCTACTTTTTGTCGGGTCCCTATAAATTCCATATTAGGATTTATAATAGAAAAAAGTAGGGTTTGGTAGGTTAGGTTAAGGCAGGTTCAACACGACTCTACAGGTGAAGAGCCCGACGCCGCCTCACGCACGCCTTCTCGCCGGCAGCGTCCGGGATCTGAGAGCCTTCACAGCGTGCCACGCTGAAGCCGTACCTAGGTTGAGGGTTTAAGGGTTTAGGTTGAGGGTTTAGGGTTTAGGGTACCTTATAAGGGATACGACAGTTTCCGAAAATTAAGGGTACCTCTTTTGGGGGTGCTTAATTAGGGTCTTGCTTCGGGGATCATTGGACTTGCATGGTACATGGTTTCTATTGTGGGTCCCGTGTTCCCTAAACTCTTCATCCGAAACACCTAAATCCCTAAACCCTACCCGCATCCCCCAAACCCTACAACACAGTAGGTTATGACCTCCTTAGTGTTAATCACAAGGTATATTGCTATTAGTATTTGTATTCGCAGCTTTATTTCTATTGATACTACTCTTGCCTATTGCTATAATTATTGCTAGTATTACCTGGACCCCAAAGTATGTAGAATAATAGCCTTTTAGAGGAGGTGGGCCATTCATTATTTTACCCACTTCTGGGGGGTTTAGGTACTGCCTTCGTGCGATCGGCTATTGCGCGGTTGTTCATGGACCCGACCCTTGAATGCCCACTAACCTGTAGCACTAACCCTAAACCCTAAACCCTAAACCCCTAAACCCGAACCCTAAACCCGCGGGAGGTTTCAACCCTAAGCCAAAACAGTAGGTTTTGGATTGTTAGGGCAACCTGAAGTCTGACAATCTTTGGGCTGTTGGGTGTTGGAGTTCAGGGTTTTGGGGTTTAGGAGTTGGGGGTATAGGGTTTAGGGGCTGAGGGGTTGAGGGGTTGAGGGGTTTAGGGATTTAGGGGTTTAGGGGTTTAGGGTTTAGGGGTTTAGGGTTTAGGGGTTTAGGGTTTAGGGGTTTAGGGTTCAGGGGTTTAGGGCTGTTGGATTTTAGGTGTTTCTTAAGGATGGGAGTGAACCGATTGGACTTAGCCCGATTATGACCATCTACCCTGAACGCTGCATTCTAAACCCCAGGAGATCTTTCCAAAGGACCTATATAGGGTTCCCTAAAGGGTACCATAAGGGTTCCTTTAAGGCCCTTAAAGGATCCATAAGGGATCTATAAGAACGATATAGTAGAATGTAGGGGTTTCTGCATATTCTAGAAAGCTGCTCTTGACCTAGCTGCCCAGTAATCAGGGACTTAAAGGTTGCTCTTTGGCAATCAGGGACTTAAAGCTTAATCAACCTCTGGGGCTCTCTCTCTCTCGCTCTCTCTCTCTCTCTCTCTCTCTTTCTCTTTAGGGTTTAGGGTTTAGGGTTTTCCCTCTCTCTCTCTCTAACACTCTCTCTCTCTCTCTTTCTATATATTTATACACATACTTGTACATATATACATATGGATTATAGTACCCAACAAGGTTCAAGGTTAAGCGGGTTAAGAATCTTGGGGGGGCGATGCACACTGCCCTCCTTGCAACTTCTCTGTTGATGTTGTGGGTACGACAGATGTGGCATCACTTTCCCTTGAAAGCCTCCACGATCCTGGCAGCCCGACGCCCCAAACCTTTTTTCGGGTTCAGGGTTTAGGGGGGTTTTGCCCATAAGCCCTTTGAAGCCCTAAGCCCAACGAACTGGAGAAAAGCTCTGCAAACAGTCCCTATAAGATTCCGAACAAAAAAACCCAACGACCTGTATAGGGACCCCACCGCAAGAGTCGGTTTTGCTAGCTCCGGGTACAATTTTTGGAGCGAAGAGTCCCTGAACTGCAAACACCAAAGCCCAAACACTATGTGGGAGCTTCCGAAAATAGGGGATCCAAATATTGTACCTTAAATAGTAGGGTCCTTATTATAAGTCCCCAAAATAAGGTACCCCTATCTTCGGAAACTCCCATGTCGGTTCAGGGTTCAGGGTTACCCTCTGGACCTGAACCTTGAACCTTAATAAGGCCCTATACCCTCCAGCAGGTCTTTAATGATTCCTTCCCTGTGTCCGGGCGACCGAAGGTAGCGGCTACCGTCGCGCTCTTCTGCTGAGGTCTTGCCCAGCAGCTTGAAACCTATTCGGACATTTGGGTCCTTAAGCCCTACCTTAAGCTGCCATAACCGACCATTTTGGTAGGTTCTTGTTAGAATCACCCTAGTATCATAGGGGTCCTACGCACAAGTAGGTTTTGGTAGTTCAAGGCAGGCCCTAATCCCTCAACAATTTAAGCCCTAGATTTTGACACCGAGTAGCCTGCTCCGAAATCCCAGAGACGTCAATATCCCCTAATTTAGGAATATACCCTAAATTATAGTATATGATTTAAGGTATACCCCTTAATCAAGGGATATACCCTAAATAATAGAGGAAATTATAGTAGGATCCCTAATATGATTTAAGGTATATCCCTTAATTGCAGTAGAAGCCAGAAAGTTGGAACATCATTATCCTCATGCCCTTAAGGTAAAGTATAAGGGATCCTAGCACTAATCCTCCTAAAGCCATGTTCCAACTTTCTGGGGTTCACTGTAAGGGATATCGGGGTCTCTGGGTTTAGGGCTTTCGGGTTTGCGGCTCGAGGCTTGGGGGTCGAAGATTTGGGGGCTTCAGGGTGCCAAGGCTTCGGGCTTTCCGGCTTAGGGTGTGGGGTTTAGGGTTTAGGGTGTGGGGTTTAGGGTTAGGGTTTAGGGTTTAGGGTTTAGGGTTAGGGTTTAGGGTTTAGGGTTTAGGGTGTGGGGTTTAGGGTTTAGGGTGTGGGGTTTAGGGTTTAGGGTTTAGGGCTTCGGGCTTTCCGGTAATGTAGGAACCTTGGGCCTTTTTTTCTAGGGTTCCTTTAAAGGGGTCTATAACGGTTACTATAAGGGATCTATAAGGGCACTATGGGGTTGTGTCTGTGGGCCTAGAGTTGGGTCACGGTCGAGGGCATGGACAACGCCATCGTGCAGTGGTATAGGAGTTGGGGTCGGGCGCTGCCTGAGGTTTCGACTCCGGGCGTTTTGTTTATCATGGGTTCCGAGTATGTATGCTTTTGCTATACGGCTATACAGGGTCCCGAAAACCCTATAACTACTTGTCAATGTCCCTTCCCTTACATCCTTGTAGTAACTCCCAGAATTGACCCCTTCTAAACCCTAAACCCTTAAACCCCTAAACTTAGAACAAGGCACTCTTCTTATTTTTCAGGGAAACCCCTGCGATTGCACTACTGGAAGCAACACCCTCATCGTACATCCTAAATCCTGAGCCCTCAGGGTTTGGGGTTTAGAGTTTAGGGCTTAGGGTTTAGGGTTGAGGGTTTAGGGGTTTAGGGTTTAGGGTTTGGGGTTTAGAGTTTAGGGCTTAGGGTTTAGGGTTGAGGGTTTAGGTTAATTTCAAATCAGTCTAAACCCTACACTACACTGAATTGCCGCAACTCATCGCCCTGAGCCCTAAACTCGCGACAGCCAAGCTAAAGCGCGTGAAGAAAACTGTATAAGCTCCCTGTCGAAAACCGCACCCTCAACCCCTAAACAATATTCGGAACTATTTTAGGGGCCGTGGAAATTGGACTACGGCATGTGGGTAACTCTGCTGAGCAACCCGCAGAACGCTAAGAAATAGCATTAGTCATTATTGAGGCGTCTGCATATTTCTCGCAAAAAGCCATTGCATGCACACATGAAAAACCTGAGATCATGACATCTGTAAGTTGAAAGGACCATGTTACTCACCCATAGGGGCTGAGTACCCCAGCCCCAGAAAGGGTTACCTGTTCACTTATGGTAGTAGCATAATATAAGCCCCAAAAGATTAAAGGTTTACCTAGCCCTAAACCCTAAAGCCCTAAAGCCTAAAGCCTAAACCCCTAAACCCCTAAACCCCTAAAGCCCTAAACGCTACTAACCTCTGGTCATGGGGGATAGCCCCATGAGCTCCCCCAAGCAGGAACTGCAAGCAAAACCCCCGGGGCCCTGTTAGGAAGGAAAGTAAAGCCCTAAACCCTAAACCCTAAACCTTTAGGGTTTAGGGTTCAGGGCTTCGGGTTTACAGGCATCCTTCGTGTGGCTCCCTCTTAACATGGAAGCCCAGACCAAAAACAACACCGTGTTTTTGTGTGTTTTTAACATATGCGGAAGCCCAAACCACGCCTAACCAAGGCTTCGAATATCCTCGAAAACTAGCAGAATCCCTCAAGCAACTCTCAAGCTTGGTGCATGTAGAATTTCCAGCCACCGCGAAGACCCAGCTCCCCTTCCTGAACAACAAGACTGAACACCGGATCGGAGCAACAGCAGCTGTGGTAATCTCAGAAGAACTCCAGCAAGTCTTACTCGGTTTAACAGTCGTGGTTGCAAGACAAAGACGCAGAGCTTTGCAAACCATATATGTGTATACAACTGCATAGTGATGCTGTTTATTCAAATCTACATGGAAGCCCGAAGCGAAAGCCAAGGTCCTAAACACCGAGGCATGACGCTACTATGGAAGACTGAGGAATTGAAATAGTGCTTTGGCATGTATGATCGTACGATAATTCGTGGAGCACAAGGGTCTGTCGTGGTATTAACACTTATTCTCTGCCCCCCCTTCGAACCACAATACAAAACCTTCTTCATATTCTCTTGGGATCCAATTATATGAACACAACACAAAACAATTCCTAAGGAGACTACAGCTATTCAGGCCCGTTGATTAATCATGCCGGGTGGACGGAAAGTAGACGGCTTCTTCTCGTAGGATCGGCTTAGGGCCGCAGCCGCCTGGTCCTGTCTCGCTTTCGTCCCCGAAGTCCCTGCCCAGATCCCGAGACCAGTAGTAGTAGTAGTAGTAGTAGTAGTAGTAGTAGTAGTAGTAGTAGTAATGGTAGTAGTAGTAGTAGTAGGTCCCCGAATTCCCTTCCCAGAGCAGATTGTCACAGAATCGGTCGAAAGCTTCCGGGGACTAGCAAGGTCTCGGATTTGACGATTGGTGACGGTCGCCTTTGAAACCTCGAATACATGGGCTGGAGATCTGGGAGTTTCCGAATATTGGGGGTACCTTATTTTGGGGACCTTATAATAAGGATCCTACTATTTAAGGTGCTACACTAGGGTCCCCTATTTTCGGAAACTCCCATAATCTCCACTGGTTGGGTGTGGGGGGGGGGGGTCTCTTTTGTTAGCTTTGCTCCAACACCTTTACGGGCCGAGGGGAGACGATCGAAAGCTGTAACCCGTCAACACCCTAAACCTGTTGTACCACAACCCTAAACCCTAAACCACACTCCTGAACAAACAGCATCTCTTAAACTACAGGGTTCGGGCTTGACAGCTGGAATGTTTAACGTTGCACTCCTCCACACCCCGAAGGCGTGCCTTTGTCATCTTGGGCGACGGGGACAGGAAGAAATCCATCGTCTCTGACTTGCCTTGAGTTTCGGGTTTCGGGTTTAGGGTCTCGGACTTGTCTTGTGAAACTGACAACGCGAAGGCCGAAGGTTTTGGTGATTCCCAGGACCCTTCGAGCCAGATTAAACGGATAATTCTTAACAACCCCTTGGAGCTTATTGATTGCAGTAGTTGCAGTAAAGGTACAAGAATTCTACGAACGCTAAAGTCAAGAAGCTATGTATCCCTAGCTAGCAGGCCGGGGCGATCGAACCACAGCCCAGCAGAATGGCTTCAAGCGTTTTGTTTCTGCGGTTTTCAGCCAGGCTTCGGGATTTGAAAAGGTTTCGCTTTTGGGGGTAACGCCCTAAAACCCTAACCCCCTAAACCCAAAACCCCTAAACCCTAAGCCATGCTTCCTGCCAATGCTGGGGGCCCTCGCTGTTCCAAAAGGAATGTGATCCAAGACCGGCGTAATATAGGGGCCTTCATGATTTGAATAGGGTCCCTGTATCAGGGTTTTCGTAAAACGGCCTTAAATAATTAGAGTATGGTTTCGGGGCATATTATACTATCATTATAAGAAGGAACCCGAAAACCCTATTCTAATGGTTTCACGAAGCGCCGCAGGGAGGAACAATGACATGAGTAATATAGGGGCCTTAAATGGGGTTCCTTTAAAGGGATCTCCTAAAGGGGGCTATATAGGGGATCTATATAGTAAGGGCAGGGGCCTTAATAATTGATTAGAATAGGGTTTTGGGGCCCATTATACTATAACCATGAGCAGGAACCCCCAAAATAGTGCTGGCAATCATTTGGGGCCCTACAGTATTTCTTTAGGCTTCCATAGTACCGCAATGATGAGACATCCGTAACTCCTACCTGGGAACGCGCAAACCCGCATGTTTGTTACGAAAGCTCCACAACAACTCACTGGCGAGAGCAACAAGGATAAACTGGCACTGGCAATCGTACCCATAACTATACCAGTGCTTTGAGAAAGAGAACTACCAAACTCATTGTAGCCACACTAGTAAAAATATCAATGGTACCACTCATAAACGTCAAACACTTATAACTTCGGGTGATCGAAATGATAAAGAAGAAGAACATTAAACTTAAACCCTAGACCCTAAACCGTTTATCGTAAACATCGTGGCAGTGAGAAGAACGATGCTAATCAAAACAGTAGACTACGGCTGATGGACAAAATCCTGCATGACCCTAAGGACCCTAAACTATGGGAATTATGGTATATTCCTTATAATGGGTAATGCAGGATTTTGTCCATCAGCCGTAGGACTAGAGCGCCTCGGCCCTACCCTTCGCCCTAAAGCCCTCATCCCAAAAACCTTCAACCTCAACATTCAAGTACCGTGTTATATATACATAGTGTGACATATATATATAGAGTGATATATATATATAATACATATCTACACATATCTATATATATATATATTATACATAATAGTAACCTACATTTACATAGCCAGCCCTAGAAACCCTCAAGCCTAAAACCACCAAGACCCCTGGAGCCTAGGATCCAGAAATCCTCGGGCCTAGATCCTCCCCAAGAGAACCCCTGGAGCCTACAACCACCCAAAACCCTGAAGCCAAAACCCTAAACCCTAAACCCGAAACCCTAAACCCTAAACCCTGAAGCCAAAACCCTAAACCCTAAACCCGAAACCCGAAACCCTAAGCCCTAAACCCGAAGCCCTGAAGCCAAAACCCCCCAGAAAACCTGAAGACCAAACCCCTAAAGTCCCACCTGGCACGAATCCCCCCCCTAAACCCTAAACACCCTCAACCCTGAACCCTGAACCCCCTACGATGTTCAGAGCCGAGGAGCTCTTCACGGGAACCCGCAAGATCTTGATTTCAGACCTTGGCCACCCGATCGACCCCTGATAATTAAAATGTGGTATCCTTAAAGGGTTCCTGTAAGGTTTCTATACGTGTCATTATAAGGGTTACTATAGGGTTCTATGATGTACAGAGGCCGTGATCCTTTGTAACCATGTCAGTGGCTCCTTTAAGGTATCCTTCAGGGCGTCTAAACAACTTACTCTGAGGCTAAAGGTTAGTATGAGGTGCTCTATGATATGGGGGGCTTAGACAAGGCTTTCAGAAATCTTGCATTGTGCTTGTTTAGGGCTTAGGGCCCTGTAAAGTGACACTATTACCAATTTGCCGACCTCAAACTTAAACCCTACAGTGCTGCTTACTTTGTGCAGAGGCTTAGATGACAAACTACAGCTTTCCTGTGGGATTTATGCTGCAAGATACCCCTGGCTGTAGGCCTCCATACATGCATCAAGTCAGCCGCACCGCCTGGAAGAACGCCAACACCAAATGTAGGAACCTTAATAATTAGAATAGTGTTTGGTGATTCCTTATTATGCCAAAACCCTATTCTAATTGTTACGACCCCTACACCGACACGCAAGATCCACAGTCAGCTTTGCCCATCTTGAGCACTCCTCCGCCATCTCGGCTGACACCCTTGTGTCCGCCAGCTTACACCCTATGTGGGCGACGTGACTCTGCGAGCGTCGGAGGCGATGCTTCAGAGTCTGCACGAGCTGTCCGTGCTGAGCCGTTCCCTGCTGTCGAGCGGTGCTAATTATTGAGGCCCCTAAATCACATTTTTTGGAAAATCTTATCGATGTTGGGGGCTCCGTGGGCTAAAAGGGCTTGAACAGGCTTCTGCGGGTTGCAGGCTTGGCTGTTTAAGGGCTTAAGTCGGTTTGAGCATGTTTTAGCATTCTCCAATTTGATTTAAGACTTTCAACTTGGGAAGAGCTATCTCCCAAATGCAGACCCCTGATGAATACGTGAAACAACCAGAATACCCTACTGTCCTAGGTTCTTACAAACCTTGATACGGAATTTACAGGGACCCCTACAAACAGTAGGCCTTGGTAGTTCAAGTCAAGGAAAACACACTGTCTCTTCGTGCCTGATGAGATTAAAACGCCTATAACGAGTCGGGCAGCTCAACTTTTGCGCCTTAAGCTGAAGCACCCCCAAAAGCAGCCTTCCACCACTACACTGCACAAGTCCGTGCTTTGGGGTAGACCGATAGAGGGACCCGAATAGTTCGAATACGGTTTCGGGACCTAGTATCGTATCCCAAGGAAAACTACTGAGAGTTCTTCTTTATGTATTCATAAGTAGTACGTATAGCAATACTAAGATCAATAATGCATGAATTCAGGCTTCTGCCGAGAAGCTTTGCAATCGGCCCGCCCGAGAACAGCAAAGACTGAGCCTGTCAGGAGAGCCCTAAATCCTACATAATCCCTAAGCCCCAAACGCCAAACCCTAATCCCTGAACCCTATAACCCCTAAACCCCCAAAACCTACAAACTCGAAGGGTTTAGAGCCTTCAACTGTAGATTCTGGTGATTCTGGGATCCTACCCATCTTTGTGTCGGGCACATCTACTGTGCGTCCTTGCCGCTGCGATGGCTTCTGGGAATCTCGAGATTCTAAACCCTATCTCTGCATTATGACAAGACTGGGCTAACAACCAACAGAGCGAGCTGTTTCAAGTCCGGGCACATACACTTCCTTATAGGATTTACGAATTAGGCTTTAAGGTTTATGCGGGAGAGGCCTTTGCGCCGGAGCCGGGTGCCTCCTTCTGCACGGTGATCCAGTCCTCTGTAAGAGATTGGCCAGGTGTTGATGATGATAAAGACTCCACTGAGCTGGGGACAGAGGAACATCGGTCTTCTCAGAAAAAGCTTGAGCCTAGTCCTATGAATCTACACACTCAACCCCTTTACCCTGAACATCCCCGAAACACTTACACATGAGCTGAACCTTGATACCACCGGTATCAACGGTACAAAAGCCCTTGTGAAACGCGATTACAGCCCAAATAAACACCTGGTACAACACCCTGTTACACCCTGTTAGAACGGATTGAGAACCAAGCAAAACCGGAACCCTCCGCAAAGCCAAGTGGCTCGGGGAAGGCGGATTTGCCAGCCGCTTTGAGCCTGAGGAGCGTATGCGAGCTCTTGGGTTTAGGGTTTAGGTTTGAGAAATTAGGGTTTAGGGTCTCTAGGATATTGTAGCGTTTGCTTTCGGAGTTTATGGGGTACTGTAGGGTTCAGGGTTTTTGTGGCGTAGGGCTTTGATAAGGTATTTCTAGGGTCTAGCGCTTATATAGGGTATATTCATGGGGTTGCGGTATATAGGGTTGGTTTAGGTTTTCAGTCTAAACCGCTGACGACTCGACCCCCTTTCTTCAGATGCCTTCGTACTCGGAACCCTGTCAGCGTCCTTATCAAGGGAGAGGGCTGGAATATTGGAGCCTTCATAGTCAACAACAGATTTCGATGTATGTCAATGTCATAATTTTACTGAGCATATCAAACAAATCATTACAAGGAACCCTAAGGAATACATGTTATGTATCATTCAGGCGTCTATCCTATTCATCTGGGCTCTACATGATTAGTTAGCAGCGTCGCTGGGGTTTCTAACCTCAAACCCCTAGTTGCTGAGTTCATAAGCCCCAAAAAGTGCACACTTTTAGTTTTATAGTGGGTAATATGATCCCAAAAAGTGTAAAGTGTATCCACTCAGCTACTAAGGGTAACCCAAATACAACCCGAAGCCCGGAACCGAGAAGCCTTAAAGCCTTGAAGCCCCGGAGCCCGAGACTTAAACCCCGAAGCCCTGAAACCCAAGGGCTTAGGGTTTAGGGGTGTGGGGGTCTAGGGTTTAGGGGTTTAGGGGTTTAGGGGTTTAGGGGTTTAGGGGTTTAGGGGTTTAGGGGTTTAGGGTTTAGGGATCGGTGGTCTGGGGAGCGGTAATTTAGGCCCCTACTATTGGGGCCATGCGGACAGAATGAACAAGAGGCATCCCAGTCAGGCACGCTATTCTTCTGATCATTATTGCTGATCTTGTTCTTATTGTTACTGCTATATTACTATTGTTACTACTATTATTGTCATTACGATGAAGGGGAGGCGGAGGACCAGTTCACAACGAGAGTTTTGGGGCTCAGGGTTTACGAGAGGCACCCGGAACCTACGAAACACAACTTCCGGCCCCAAAGCCCAAAGCCCTGCAGTTGAGCAGCGGGATCGTCCGCGAAGCGGATCAGCTGCGAGAGCTCCTGTAAAGTTTAGTGGTTTAGGAGGGTTTAGAGATGTAACCCTAAGCCCTAAGCTCGACACTCGAACCCGACCGAAGCACTAAACGCGAACCTCCGTCGCCGTCTGATTATACACCCTTCCACAAGTCCTGCTTAAAATCTGGTGAGTATGACTATAGCCCGTACACAAGCCCATCTCAAAACCTTGGAAAACAAACTGACAACTCAACTTCAACAGCAAACCTTAAACCATGAACCCTAAACCTGAACCCTAAACCCGAAGCCTTAAACCCTGAACCCTGAACCCTAAACCCTGAACCCGAAACCCTGAACCCTAAACCCGTGAACCCTAAACCCTAGAACTTAATCAGAAAAAGCGCAGCCGCACCTCGCTTGGATCTTTGGCATCCGCTTCTTTCGCCAAGGCGCCCTGAGAAAAGGCAGTTTCCGAAAACTGGTGTACCGTATTTTGGGGTCCTTAATATAAGGATCCTACTATTTAGGGTACTATATTAGGGTCAGCCGCTGTTTTTGATTTTGTGTGGTGGTGTTGACGATCTGAATCTGTTTTCAGAAGTGTTGTAAAAGCTTGTTGCAAGGTTTATTGGCCGACATTCTGAAAAGGTTGCCAAGTCCCAGACTCACTGCAGCATTTGCAGAACCCATCTGAGCTACTGTCAGGGTACATAAACCCAAACCCTTTACACCCTAAAACCCTAAACCGTTACACCCTAAACCCCGGAGCCCTACATCCTAAACCCAAGTCCAACAGAAATCCAAGCCGGGACCCCCACCTGGGGCCCCGAGAGCACCGCCGCGCCGAGAAGCAGACCCCCACGACCTTCTCCGGAAGTTCAAGGAGTCTAGATCATGGTCGGGATAGTATGAAAAACCGTAGTTTCTATTCCCTATTGGGAGTTTCCCAAAATTAGGGGTACCTTATTTTGGGGTCCTTATAATAGGGATCCTACTATTTAGGGTACTATATTTTGGGTCCGCTATTTTTGGAAACTCCCCTATCAAGTACCCATAGAAATGGTAAGATGTTACCCAACTATGACTAGGTTCCTGAGTAACCCCGTTATAATAAGGGTACCCTTTTTCCTACTATGGCTGCCTTTTTTTTTTGGGGGNGGGGGGGGGGTTAGGGTTTAGGGTTTAAGCTGCGTTTTTTTGGGGGGTCGGGGAGAGGGTTTGGGGTTTCGGATTTCTGCTTTGGGGCTTCGAGCTTTGGAGTTTCCTTGTTGGGGTTTAGGGTTTAGGGTTTGGGATCATCGCGGACTGTCCCGAAGCAACCACTTGAGGGTTTGGGGTTCAGGGTGTAGGGTTTAGGGTTTGGCGTGTAGGGTTTAGGGTTTACGGTTTAGGGTTTGGGGCTTGAGGCTTCCAGAGGGGTCCCTTTGAAGCTTGCTGCTTTTCTGCTTTGCAAGTTTAGGATCTAGGGTGTGTGTTGGGTGCGGTTCGGAGACTGTTGGGAGGGCTTTATTGGCCCTTAGAGCCATACTGAACATAATATCGTCAAGGGGTCCCTTGGAGCTGTGTCTTAATACCAGGAGATTTAACATCCAAGAGCACTACAGTAATCCGGATTTACAGATGAGGGCAAGAGTTTTTCCGTTGGGGTCTGCTCTTGCGCCAAAGCTGCTGAAGCTGATGATCTTTCTGGCCCAGTCCGAGCTTCTTATGTGGAGGCCTGAACAAGTTGCAATACTATTGTACTTGTAGTATACACAGTCCTCTTCTCGTAGTTTTGGGGCCTGGGGTACCAAGACCTCGCTGAGCTCTTCAGCTTTCTCTCGAACTTCACCCGGGCTTTGGATGGCATGAAGAAAGCCTTAACCCAAACCGAGGCACGTGACGACGCCAGTGCCCTCCTCGAGGATCTTAAAAAGCAAAACGCCGCGCATCATATTCCCCTGACTCGAAGCACCTTGGATTTCTCAGCCTGCAGCCTACTGAACAATCCTGCAATCCAAGCTGGCATTGACTGAGCTTTTTGATGGGCACTGCGGCCAGTCGACACCGCAAGTCTACAGCTGCCCTGGGCCTCTGTCATCCGCCACTCTCACGGCTTGGAAGCTGCAGGCCGCGACTGCAGGCGTTTGTACATTACCATTCCGACACTCAGGGCGCCGAGCGCGGCAACTCCCACTGCTACCTTTCCTGCCGTGCTTTTCGTCAGAGCAGTAATCTTCCCCATCATCTGCTTCTTGAAGTAGCCAGACCGCATCTTATAGAAAGCTCCTAAGGCATCATAGGCTTCGTGGTGCATCTCAACGACAATGGGGCGCACATCCTTTACCGCTTGAAGCGGTCGTGGAAACTGAACGAAGACACGTTGTTGAGCCTCATGTGCCAGGGTGACATCAAGGGTCAGGCCAGAACTGCTGATGTCCGTCAGGACAGCCTTGATGGCTGAAGTTAGCTTCGCATAGTGCTTGGCATACACCAGCAGCGAATCCCCGTGGTCATCGTTCATGTGATGAACCATCCGGTCTTTATGCGCTTTCAGCTGCTGGTCAACGTCAGAGCTCGCTTCCGCCATCCCACGCAAACATGCGCAACTGGGGCAGACGTGCACACCTTGACAAAGAACGGCTCCCGAAAGCGTGATGCGGTGTTTGAGTTTAGGGGTTGAGGGTTTTAAGGCTGTAGGCGTAGCGTTTAGGTTGATGATATGCCAAACTCCAGCCGCCTCCATACTTCTGGAACTGACGCATCGAAGAGCTAACCGGTAAGAGTCGGGACCCAGGTACTACTCTCCGTAATGTGATGCGAGTGTCTGTATCTGCCACCCAAGACCCAGCACAAGCTGCTCAAAACCTTCCGACTTGGGAAATTTTCGAAAATAGCGGACCCTAGTATAGTACCCTTAACTCACAAGCCCCCCAAAGTGCACACTTTTAGTTTTATGGCGGGTAATATTATCCCAAAAAGTGTAAAGTGTATCCACTCAGCTGCTAAGTTCATAGTAGGATCATGTAGGATCCTTATTGTAAGGACACCCCGAAAAAGGTACCCCTAACATTCGGAAACTCCGACTTGAGGGTTAGGGGGGCCTCTCAAGGGCTTACTTAGGCAGGTCTTAGGGTTTCGGGTTTAGGGTTTAGGGTTTTAAATTTAAGTAAGTAGGGTTTAGGGTTTTAAATTTAAGTAAGTAGGGTTTAGGGTTTCGGGTTTAGGGTTTTAAATTTAAGTAAGTAGGGTTTAGGGTTGAGGGTTTCGGGTTTAGGGTTTTAATTTTAAGAGTTTAGGGATGTCAGTAGGGGTTTAGGAATTTAGGTCATTCGGGGTAGGAGTTAAGACTCTATAGGGGCTTAGGTATTAGGAGTCCGGGTTTAAGACCAGAATGTTGAAGGGCTTGACAAACACCTCATTCAAGCCCCAAGCCCTAAGCTCTAAACTCTAAACCCTGAGTCCTAAGCTATCCTCAATCCTTAACCCTCATTGAATCCCGCTTGGACCCCGCACGCGTCAGGGGCAGCGACAGCCACGCCGGGCGCGCCTGTCTCTTCACCAAGGGAGATACTACTCAGCAAGCATCTCTACATAAACGATGACAATGATAATCAACTTGAACTAGTAAAGGGAACTGCACTAGCAACAGCAACGGCAATAGTGTTAGTAATTAGTACTGCAGCAGTAGTATCAGAAATAGCAGTTGGTCGTAGTCGCGTATTTGCTTAACCATTACGTAGTAGGTATGAGCTATTAATAACGTATCAAGTCATCAATAATAAGTAACAGCAGTAGCAACCACGACAATCATTAGCGCGGAAATAGCAATGACAACAACAAATCAAAATGGTGATTCTATAACTAAAACAATACGGGGAATAATAATGATAGTCGCAGAAACGGTAATCGTACCCGCAATCGTAACAAGGAAAATCCTATTTTCTCCTGCAGCTCTGAATACCGTGCTAAATGCTGCGTCGGGCATTGCCTACTTGGGAGAGCCGAAGCAGCAAACACAGTCCGAATATGGCTTCGGGTACCGCTTAGGATTTGGGCTGGGGTATGGGGGTTGGGTGTGTGGGATTTCATGCAAAACAAGCATGGAAGCAGAAGCCGTGTAGGTTCGCGGATGAGGGTGCGCTGTCCTGGACTTGGAGGTCACCGGAGGTGAAGTTTCGGTTCAAGGGTGACTTACCCGCACACGTTAACCGGACCCCAAAACAGCGGAAATGTCGGGGAAGGTCTCCCTTCGTCTGTGCAATCCTTCGAAGTGTCTAGGTTGTAGGTCAGAGTTGCATAACTCTTGGAAGCTTTGGGCTTGGATGACCAGGACTCCCGACTGTCATATCCTACGCAACCGGTTCGATGTAATGTACAGTACATACCGTTGACAGCCGAGTGCTTTGTCACGTACTTACTAGACTCCCGGAAGGTGGGTCACTGCATTGCGCTAAACATAACGACATGAAGACATATCGCAACTGACCACGAGCTGCTGCTATATGCACAAATATCACAGCGATCCCAACCACCGCCATGACCACCGCATGTAATATCACCATGATGATGATGCTCATCATCATCGGCAGCATCATGTTCGTCGTCATCATCATCCTCCTCCTCATCATCATCATCGTCATCTGTAGCGGCGGCAGCAACAATGACATCATGATCACCAAAACATCCTCATCACCATCAGCATCAGCATCAGCATCATTTTGAACAATACTGGAAGCAACATCAGCACGCCCACAAGAACGACAGCAGTGACGATGAAACAACCAACAACATCATCTTCGCTGCCACCCTACTAAACCGTTATCATCACTCGGTTTGGAAAATTTCAGCACCATTCTCATCCCATCAGCAGAATTGACAGCAACGACCACGGCGACGCNTGCCACCCTACTAAACCGTTATCATCACTCGGTTTGGAAAATTTCAGCACCATTCTCATCCCATCAGCAGAATTGACAGCAACGACCACGGCGACGCCGACGACCACGACATTAAAAACATCATGTCCATAGAAAAGGGGGGGAGTGAAGTCCTTGCAGCTTTAGCTGAGGCACCGCCGAGAAAAGCAGCCAACCAACAACATCATCTTCGCTGCCACCCTACTAAACCGTTATCATCACTCGGTTTGGAAAATTTCAGCACCATTCTCATCCCATCAGCAGAATTGACAGCAACGACCACGGCGACGCNTGCCACCCTACTAAACCGTTATCATCACTCGGTTTGGAAAATTTCAGCACCATTCTCATCCCATCAGCAGAATTGACAGCAACGACCACGGCGACGCCGACGACCACGACATTAAAAACTTCATGTCCATAGAAAAGGGGGGGAGTGAAGTCCTTGCCGCTTTAGCTGAGGCACCGCCGAGAAAAGCAGCAGCCCTAGCGCAAGGTGCCACCTGGCCCGGCGCATGGCTTGCGTCGGGAGTGCTCCCTGTGAGAGCAAGAAAAGTGCTGCGAAAGATTGCGATTGCATGTCTGGTTAGTACGAAGTCTGGCGCCTCGGATTTCATAATTGGAGGTGTGCTCGGTTGGCCAAAAGCCCTACATCAAGAACACACTAAGTGTTGTAGCTGTTCTATAAGTAACTGCAGCATGCAAGCCTGAGTTTCATGGCAATCACCAGGCAGATTGGCGACATATGTAGGACAAGTGCAGCCAGGTCATGGGTGTGCTTCTTTCGCTTGCAAGGGGGCAGGAAGCTGGGGGTTTGAGCCAGGATGCACATCATCCAACCGCAAAAGTCCAAGCCCTAAGCCACAAACTTCAGCCTCAGCATTTCCTAACCCTAAACCCCAACACCTTGACCCTAGAGAAAGACCTTCAGTTAAAGTGCGAGAATGAGGCATGCGCAAGTCTCCATACCTAAGCCCGAAATCCCAAAGATGCAAGTTCCTAAATCCCAACCGTGACCATGACCCGAAGTCTAGGCCGCTAAACCCGAAGATCGAAATCCTGAACCCTGCAGGCCTTTTATGGTTTGGGGTTTAGGGTCTAGAGGGGTTTGAGCAACTTCTAGGGATTACGGGCACCTCAGGGACGATCCTGCTTTGGAACCCCTTTTCGTCGCATCCTCCAGTGCACGCCAAACGTAGTCCGTCAGCTCACGCACCGAGGGATGGTCGAAACTTAGGACGTCGGGTTGAGAGGTTTAGGGTTTAGGGTTATGAGGTTTTACCTGGACCCTAAAGAACCTACCCGTTTTAGGGTTCCTGATTATGATTTCCTTATAGAAGTCCTTAAAAAGCTAGGTTCTTCGGGGTCCAGGTAGTGCTTCGGTAATCTTAGGCATCACAGCAAAGCGAATTAGGGTTCAGGATTTAGAGTTACTGTGCCTGTGGCTTCAGGGTTTGGGGATTCGCCTTGGCCAAGTCGGGTTTTCAGGTGTAGGACTTTTTCGCTTTTCTTCAATGATTCAACCCGTCTTAAACTACCATAACCTAGCTTCTTGCAGGTTCTTACTAAAAGCCCTAATATAGAATTAAAGGAACCCTCCATACAAGAAGGTGTCGTAGTTCAAGGTAGGGTTCAGGGTTTTTGGGCTTCAGAGGTCTAAGCCATAGGACGGCGGGAATTCGGGAGGGTCCTTCGCGAAAGTGTGAGGTCTTGGCTTGGGGCTTATGGGTTTTCGGGTTACAGGAGGGTACTGCGTAGCGGTTGCATGTCGACCCTGCTTCGCTTGTGTTTCTGTGTATGTATGTATGTATGTATGCGTATCTGTAACGTATATCACCGTATGTCTATACATGTTTACTCAACTGTGAACCCCACCCGTGAGTATAGATGGCCTCAAAAGAAGACTCTTGGAGCCTCTTACAGAAGCCCTGTATGGGGGTTTCCGAAAGTTAGGCGTACCTTTTTTGGGGGGTCCTTATAATAAGGAGCCTACTGTTTGGGTACAATATTAGGGTCCCCTACTTTCGGAAACTCCCGTATAGAAACCCTCAAGCTGAAGGTTTGGGAGGGCACAGACTTCAGGCGGTTTAGGTTCCTTGAGGCCCGTGCAGGAGGGTGCCCGGAAGTTGCACACCGAAGTTGGCTTGGAGCTGGTTTCCTTAGCAGCGCTTTTCCGTTCTATTTAATCAGCAATAGAACAACCTTTTTGGTGTGTGAAAATGCTGTTCGCTCTCTCTACCCACGTACATACATACTTACATACATACATACGGAGACAGAGACAGAGACCGAGACCAGAGGTCAGAGGTCAGACAGACAGACAGACAGCCAGGCAGGCAGGCAGCCAGGCAGCCAGGCAGCCAGGCAGGCAGGCAGACAGGCAGACAGGCAGACAGACGGAGACATGCATATAATATGATGTAATTGAAACATAAACTTAGTTAAACATTGATAGCATTTATCGTTAGTGGGATGGACACTGAATCAAGCACCCATAGAATAATCTTTCCGTATAGTCCTTGTTCATTGTTTAGAACTGATTGTACTAGAGCATACCGCTCCCCGAACCCATTCAAAATTTTTAAGGCCCCTGTACCCCTACAGGCTCGTACATTGTCCTAGTTTTGCGATTACAGGATGGTTTGAATCCGTACCTGTGCTTGGGGATTGCGACATATAGGTTTTAAGACAATGCCGGCGACGATGATGATGGGGATGCTGCCTTTGCTGATGGCGGAAGTGGGTGTTTAATGCATCCTAGATGGCTTTACACGGAGCCCACATAATCAAACTAATGATGGTCCTGCAGAGTTTGATAACAGCCTTGATCAGTAGTTCATGACTTGGGGGATGGCTGAAAGCCTGCAGCACGGAAGATGTCTCGGGGAGCTCTCACCGCATGCCAAAGCAGTAGAAAGATCCTTGCTACTCATTGTGGATTTAAGGTTCCCGCAGTGCCCTAAAACCTAGACCTAAACCCTTCAAAGATTTAAAACGCTTCAGGGTTTAGGGTTCAGAAACACGGAAGCCAAAAACAGCAACTAGCACACGACGAGCATCGCAACTGCACAGCCGCGAGGCTGTCCATCCCGCTCCTAGGCACTACCATCTACGCTTGAAGGGAGTCGCGAACTTTTCGATTTGACTAGGGGTTTAAAAGGGTGTTGTAGGATTTATAAGGTGTCGTTATAGGGGACGAGATTGAAGGATGATTGGGGCTCTATGGATTGTCTAGTTGCAGAAGCAAGGGCTTGTCGGGACACGATGGGTTGTTGTACAGCAGGCGTTGACGATCTACGATTGAAGGCTAATTACACTAGGAGTGTTTTGATGGGGTGTTGTAGGGTTTACAAGACCTTACAGGGTTTGGCAAAAGACCTTAACACTAGAACCAGGTTTCGGGAAATGGAGGGGGGCCTCAATAAGCATACTAGGTTCTACGAAAAGCTGCGAAAAGCTGTAGTAGGCCTATGGGCTTTTACAGAGGCCTTTCCAGTAGAAGACGGTTTTGAGGGAATAACCAAAGTGCATATGGATTACCAGCCGGCCCAGGGGGATACTATGACAATGGGTATTATACACGGGTCGAAACAATTGGCCCCCTAAACCCTAAACCCTAAACCGCAAAGCCCCGCAACCCTCGCAATACTTCGTAGACCCCAAAACCGAAACCCAAAAAACAATAAGACGAAGCAGAGGGTAACCTCCAAAGCCTACAACACCCTCTAACAACAAGCCCAGAGCTCTTCTAGAAACCCTCATAAACCCATCCTAAACCCCAGACACCTGACGAAATCCCCAAACCTGAAGTCAAAACAGCAAAATGTAGAAGTTTTATGGAGCTTTGGGAAGACAACTTCAAGAAACCCCAAATCTAAAGCCCGGAGCCCAGTAAAAGAAACAGAAGAAGGAGAGGGACCTTATGCCCTGAACCCTAAACCCCAAGAAGAAGCAGAAGAGGAGCAAACCCTCATAGAGGCCCCTCTACAACCCTTAAATCCTAGTTGCTGAGTTCATAAGCCCCAAAAAGTTTACACTTTCAGTTTTATACTGGGTACCATTATCCCCAAAAGTGTAAAGTGTATCCACTCAGCTACCAAGAAATTCTGGACCCCTGTACTGTATATCAACCTTAGGGTCGAACAAAAATGAGGACACAGGCCCTCCTGGACCATAGGGTTTAGGGTTTAGGGTCCCTGAATGCTAAGGTTTAAACCCTAAATCCTAAACCCCAAAATCCTAACTCCAAACCCTGAACCCCAAACCCTCAATCCCAAACCTCCCAAATCCTAAATCCTAAACCCGGAACTCCAGACCCTAAACCCCGAAACCCTAGACCGCAAAACCGGTAAAGTTTAAACCCTCCCAAACCCTGAAGAAACTGGGTTCTTGTCAAGGGAACTAATTTAAGTTACCATAATAGGGATCGAAAGCGAATAGCATGGTTTCCTCATTATGGTATGCACGCTAATTAAACACTAATCCCGAAGCCCTAACTTAAACCAAATCCCTAAACCCTAAACCCAATACCCTGAACGCTAAACCCCCCCAATCCCCGTAACAAGAACCCAGGAAAAGCAGAAGCTGAGACCCCGGACTCCGTCAGAGGCAAATCGAGCTCAAGCTCTGCCTTCGTCAAAGCAAACGGGGCTCGGAACAACCTTAGGGTTTAGGGCTGTAGGGCTTTAGGGCTGTAGGGCTTCAGGGTTGTAGGTACCCATGTCACGTGTTCGTTCCTCACCTCAATTATCTCCCCATCATGCAATGCAACCTTCCGCTCAGACTTGATAAGGGCAGGGGGGTTGGGTTTTAGGGCTTTCTTCGGCCTGCGTGTGCTGAATCCTCTGGGTGATTTTAGGGTTTGGGGTCTTTATAACTTTAGGGTTTATGTATTACCTTTAGCTAGACCTCTCTTCTCCAATAACCGGGCCCAAAAAAGTCAAACTTTCTGCCGTCGGCCAAACATTTGATGAGAGCAACAAGTTTCAAGCTCTCCCATTGCCTAAATAAGTGCCGGGCTCAGAGAAGCTGTGTTCTGTGGTTCATGCTTTGACGCTTCAAAAGCCATGGGGTATAATTCTCCTAGAATTAATCATTAGAATCGGGTTTTGTGGCCTTTTTCTACTATAACCAACAATCAAAATCAGGTGTTGGTGTATAGCATACCATCATTCGTTAGTAGTTAAAATACGGTTTGGGGGATAGTACACAAGTAACCCCAAAATAGTATTGGCAATTATTTGGGCGCCCATAGTACTACCTTCCTTCAACCTGACAGTGGTCTGTGGTGGGCCGCTTTTGAAGCTCCATTTGGTGTTGAACTCAAGGAAGATAACTATGCACCCCTACATCTGCGCAGCCTCAAAGCCTAGAGCCCTACACCCTGAAAGCCCATAGCCCTAAGACCCAAACCCTGAAACCCCAAAGCCCCAGACCCGAAGACAGAGTGCTGCCTAGGGTTTGATCCCCTTCCCCTAGCAAAAACTCCAGATGCCGCTTCAAGGCACAAAACCCGGACAAGGAAAACCACTGGATTAGTACCGGAGCGCCATTAGATTCCAAGCCCTTATGTTTATAAACCCTAAACCCTAAACCCTAAACCCTTTTAACCTTTCTTCGGCTGCATACCTCGAACCCTTTAAAACCTAAACTCGAAACCCTAAATCCTAAAACCTGATTTCGGTTTAGGGGCTCAGGGCTGTGGCAGTTTAGTTACTTGGAGGCCCTTTTGACTTAGTAAGTCTACTTAGTATCCCCTAGAAACCATATTATAATCCCCCATAACCCACCTTCCTAACCCTACTTACTAAGTCAAAAGGGCCTCCAAGTAGGGTCTACGGGAACTGTCGTGTAATTCTCCAAGTTAGATAAAGTCAGCAACCGCCCAAAAGCCAAGCACTGAAGCCGCTATACTATAGGTACCAAACCAAAAGCACCAAAAATCCAAAAGCCACCTCGATACCCTACTAACCCTATTAAAGTTCCCTGAAAAGCCCAAAACCACTAATTAAAGGTTAAGCTGTGCAGCCTAAGTTTGAAGTTTCGAGAAGCGCTTCGGGGCCAAAGGTTTGTGACCGTTTACGGCCTCGTCCAGCGCGGCACGCACTGCCGACGATATCACCTTGAGTCAGAGCTCGGCTCAAGTCGAGTTATTCTGAAAAGCCAGAGAATGGCTTCAGGGTTTCGAGCTCGGCTTAGGACTACTAGGGGTTTCGGGCTACACTTCGGGTTTACCAACGAGCATACATCCACGCACGGCAGGTTCCTTGAAATGTGTTTAATGAGAAGATCTGGGAATCCAACATACAAGCCGCCAAAATAAACGATGCAAGGAGGAGTGCTCGCCTTAGGCATTGCAATGTCATCACCCTGTATCTCCGGAAATACGGACCTCACGACCATTTGTACAACAACAGCAACAACAACAGCAACAGTCACACCGGGGATTACACTAGCAACAGTTGTCGTAAGAACAGTCAAGAAAAGTCATTCGAAAAGTCATGCTAATTGGAACACGAACATTCATGCGAACGGCAATTAACGACAATGGCTCTGCATCACTCCATCAGACGCCTAAAGCCGAAACAGTAAACTCTAAGATTGAAACCTCAGCAAAAACCTGGGGTTTGGGCTGTCTTTCAGCCTGTAAGCGTACTTATTCGGGAACCCCCGCAAGCAACGATTAAGAAGACTTCCGACAGCCCGAAACCCAGACCCTACAAAAGAGCGACACCAACTTTCAAGACCCGGGCTTTGGACACTTCCTCCGCAGACGTCCTGGCTTCTTGCCGGTTACCAACCATCTCTTCGTACACTTTTGCTGCTGGGCGTTTGTGTTTCCGGGGTTGGGTTTCAGGGGTTAGGGTTAACTTAAACGTTAAACCCTAAAACACGAACTCAAGGGCCGCACATCTACTGTATCTATATCAGGTATGGTTGGGGGGCTGCCCCCGACCTGTAACACACCCCACAGCCAGGAGCACCAGAAAAGTGCAACTGAAATCATGTAGGTTCACTCAAAACTGGAATCTGAAATTCACCGGCACTTTACCACTTGTTGGAAAAACCTGACTGCTTCACACTTTGGAGGCTCAAGGTCTTCGTCTTGAAAGAAAGCAGCCTGTTGTGTCCGCAGGTGAATACCCGAAATGAGCTACGGTCCAACACTACAGGCTCTAGGGAAGGGCAGGGGGAGGGGGGGAGGCGAGTGTGGCTTAAACCGGGTCTATTTGGCAGCTGGATGTGTGTGTGTTGGCAGGACTCCACGCGCCAGCTGCCAAATAGACCCCATATGGTGTTCCAGTGTGTCTGGACCCCGGGAAT
>BGNK01004637.1:26587-41985 GCA_003297005.1 Symbiodinium sp. clade A Y106 | reverse complement strand
GTGCGGGTGGCCGGAGGCAGGTAACAGGTGGCTGGAGGCGGGTGGCTGAAGATTGGCTGGGGGAGGTGGCTGGAGGCAGTGGATGGAGGCAGGTGGCTGGAGGCAGGTGGCTGGAGGCAGGACTGGAGGTAGGTGGCTGGAGGCAGGCAAACCGGCATGCAGCACAAGGGGCATCCTGGTGCGACACGGTCCTCGCTGCAGGCGCATTGGCCGCAGCTGCTCGCTTGCAAGGACCGGCTCTGGATCAAATCAATCACCTTTGCACAGTGGGGTGCGCTTCCAGCGGCGGCAGCGGCAGCAGCGGCAGCACCTTGCCGCCCATGCCTGTGACGAGTGCGTGCTCGAGACGCATTTAGCAAACCTTTCGCCTGCGTCCCAAGCGCTGCTGCTGTCGGGGGCTGGCCCACATGCCAGTCGCTGCATCACAGTGTCATGCCGATACATGTGGATGTCACATGATGTCCCTAGTTCTAGTGACCTCTTCCGAATTCTGCTTTAGCGCCGCATTGCAGCATGTCGATGCCCTGGGCGACCGCCGTGCCGCTTGCGCTACGTGTGGGGCCTCACTGCGCACCATCCCTTTTGAGCGCGCTTTTGTCAGAGTTTGCCGCGAAGCAGGAGGACGGGCTGCACTCAATGGATCCTCAATGTGCATCTCGCTGACATGAACCTTCATGTTCCCGTGCACGACGCACGGCGCATGGAAGTTGTCTGTCGCTGCACCTGGTGGAGGTGCGGAGCCCGCTTTATCCCGCTTTGCACGAATTTTTGGCTGACGTGTGCTGTCACGAAGCGCCGGAGCGCAGTCGCATGCCTAGCCGTGTTGCGGAAACGGAAACAGCTCCGCAGGCCGTCTGTGCAGCGGGACCGCGCGTTTTTGAGACGGTTGCAGAAAAGTGCGAAACCAAGTAATGGACAGCCGGCTACGGTAGCTCAGGACCAGGACAATCATACGCACGCACCCCGACGTGGCGGACTGCATATGGCCGCATGCCCAAAAGAATGTGCTGCCGTTGGGGCTCTTGATGAGGAAAACAGCCTCCGGTTTTTAGGGCCGGCCAGTTGGTTTTATCGCCAGTCGCCAGCTCTGCAGCTGTGAGGCTTTGATCTGGCGGGCCAATCGCAAACACAGCTCTGCAAGCGCTGACGTTTTTGCAATTTTTTTCCGGTCATTGTTTCTGCGAGTTTGAGTTGCATGTGCCATGACTTTTCGTTTTTGATAACCTTGAGAAATGCCAGGAGACGCTGGAAGGGCTTTGCTTGCACACGGGATTGTTTGGTGTCAGGCATGTGGCTCAACATATCTGGGTGATTTGAGTGCCTGACGGTATTTGTGAGCAACCGGCTGGAAGTTCGGGTTGAAGGTTCGCCTTGTGCATTTTGTCTGCCCGCACGAATTCCAACTAACAAACGCTTGGCTGGTCAGGCCCGTCAGTCTGAGGCCCATTATCGTCGAAGCGGCCTGAGCGTACCCAATTGTATTGTTCATGGAGGGTTTGTTGTGCCAGCAGCCGTCCAAATGCGGTTCCAGGCCCATGTGGTATGCCAACAAGCCGATTTCCGACATCGTCTGATCCACCCAAGCACCTGGTTAAGACACTTGGTTCTTTTCATGTTTTCGCACCCGACCGCTTTGCTTTTTATTTTAATGACCCCGATGTTTTCGACGAGGCCAGGCTTTCAGCGAGTGTATGGTGCATGTTGTGCCCGTGTCAGGACGAAGCTATGCAAACATTTTACGAAAGGGTATTGTCGGTACGAGGACTTGGGGGACACATGCGCCATGAAGAGAATGAATGTGAGTTATCGTGATTTTGACGCATTCGTCCAGGGCAATTGCACCTTCGCTCATCAGTTGGACGAGCTCGTGCACCGGCCCGATCTTACGCAACTGGTCTTTCAAAACACATTGGCTGAATTTCCGTGTGGACAACCTGTGGACATGGTGTGCATTGTTCCGTAAGGAAAACAAAGTGGAGCGGTACTCAGTGTGCAAGTGTCAGTTGCGGATACGTGGTTGATGAGACGTGCCTGTTGCGCCATGTGGAGGTGCGCCCGGTTTTTGTCCGGCGCCTGTCACGTCAACAACTGCAGCTTCGCCCACAGTGTCGCCGAACTCCGGCATGTGGATCCTGCCCGTACTGCGACGAAAGAGCAGGAGAGGTTCCTTGCCGCGTGGTGCACTCGGCAGAGATTGAGAGCAACAGCAATGTTGAGCGTACCGGTGAAGTAGTACCGACCGCTGACAGCGCTAAAAAGGTAGTCGTAACGGGCTTCCCGCACACAGTGCAAGGAGGAGCAGGGCTCGGCGGCATCCGAATCTTATGCCTCAGTGGGCCTTGGGAGCTTAGGTTGCATTTGATGCCATGTCGCAGTTTGTACGACTGCCCAGCATTCCGTTCATCATTGCAGCTCCGGTGGTTCTCAGGCTGCGGCAAGCTTTGGCCGTAGAGATGTCTCCACTCCCGGCAGCTTAGTTGCGAAGCAAGCTAAGCAACAGGAAGCTCGGCTTTTGTGTGTGTGGCTGCAAAGGTGGCAACAATGCCGACACCTCCCCAGCATTGGCTTAACAGGCGACTCGTGACTTTTGTGTCTGGCTTGTCTACTTTGTGAAAGTTTGGCAGATGAAAGGCCAGAAGAATCGACGACGGTTCGAAGCTTAGTGGTTGCAGTGCTTTCAGGTTTGAAACGGCTGATCTGACGCCACAGCCTCCGAAGTGAAGGGGTGTGCCGTCTTCATGTGAACGATGACCGCTTGTGGCATGTGGAGTTTCACATCTTACATCCGATTCGCGATGTGAACATGTTGTAGCACAACCCTAGACATCCGCGACTGGGTGAATTTTTCCTGGACTTCAGTGAAAACGGCTTTCTTTGCAGTTCAGGAGACGTCGCCAGTCCTTCAAGATTATGGTGAAGATGCTGGCGGCGAGGGTTTCAACGTCCGTCCCAGGTAGGTTAGATGGAGTGTACCAGAATATCTCGTTCGGAGTGCAGTGGTGGTGGCACGTACTGCAAAATTACTTCAGCATCCTCAGGTGCAGGTGGACGTCAGTGTGTATCCGCTTGTTACTGTGGAAACGACGTCGACTGTTACGACATGGCCGTATCCTTCGTTCCAGATCGGAGCAGGAGGTGTTGTGCAACGCAGAAGTGGATTCTTGGAGCACTTTGTACATCTTTTGTATCAAATGAACACGAGCCAGCCAAGCCAAGTGAAGAGTTCGGGGTCAAAACAGCTGGCCCTTGCAGGCTGCTCCAGGAAGGAAAGCTGTCTCTCCAGGTCTCCTGACGCAGGGAAGAACTGCAGAAAGTCGTGTAGGTGTCCAGCCTGGTCCGGTCCAGGAAATCCACAGCATGAGAGGTTACGGCAGCACACGGTAGATTTTCGCCTTGGAGCAGGGTAGGTTCAGCCAACAGATAGCCAGCTAAGCCTATCTCAATCTTTGCTGATGTTTCTTCATGCGAGACTCGAGACAATACGAGACAGAAGTTCTGACGTGTTGTCAGTTGAGTAGTAAAAGGTTCGAACGAAGCCGGGGAAACATGCAACTCTGTGAGGGACAGATGAGTACCCCTGAGGCATGAATTAGATCACGGAGTTACAGTGAAAGCCAGAAAGTTGGAACATGGCTTTAGGAGGATTCGTGCTAGGATCCCTTATAATTTTCCTTAGGGGTAGGAGGAGAACGATGTTCCAACTTTCTGGCTTCTACTATAGTTTTGATAGAGTCTAGATGTCGACATTTATTTGGACCTCAGGGAAAGAACAGGAGCTTGTATCAGCACTGCTTCGTCGTGCACTCATACGCAAGTCCGTGTGCAAACAGATATGCCCTTGTCCAACTTTTAGCCTCGAGGGCAGTAGGCTTTCCGCAGGCATTCAGGAGCCATAGACGGGTCTTGGCTACCTCAACTCGCTTTTGCTTGATACCCTCCGATTCATGCGGGTGATCGTGGTATATCGTGGTCTGCGCGAGCCTAAGTCGCAAGCCCGGATCCCTCTACATGAGCTCGGTTTGTGGGTGCCGGAATGATGTTTTAGCTGAAGCGATCAAGCCGCCTTTGCCCACTCCCCGGCTGAATTCCATTGGTACCATGGCAGAAGCCTTGGCTGCCCACTGAGCAGAGGTTTCCCGGAACACTCGTTGGGTCTTGAGGTGAGGCTCTGTCAGGGTGGTGGGGTGCGGGCACTGGAGTTAGGTGGCTCGCAGTCGTCGGACCACCGGTGTATCCCACAAGACCCGATCTGCCAGGGCTCGGCCGGTGCCTCCACACGTCTGACCCCCCGCTTCCAGAGCTTCTGCCCTTCCGGGCGCCAGTTCGTCGGAGACGCATCAGGAAAACAAAAACGGTGCGCTGCTCGGACTGCTTGCGCCGGCCGTGTGCACGCGACAGTCTTTCGTCGCGATTGCTGGAATTGTGCCCTCTGTGCATTGGGTGTGTGTATCGGTGTGCCAATGTGTGTGTGTGTTTGCAACTCCTGTCCCTAAGGATGTAGGCTTTGCTGTTTCCGCAGTCATGTCAGCAGGGGGGCAGCGAGCATCTCTGGATCGCGCTGCCTAACAAAGACCGTTCAGGTTTGCTGTGATATGAAGAAGGGACGCCTTCTTCACGTACCTGCTATGGCCGCCCAAAATAGCGCACCCTCAAACAAGCTGTTGCTTTACAGTTGGCCAAAGGATGATATCACTATTGAAAGAAATGAACAGATCGAGTAATTCTAACACAAACAGCATCCCACGGAATGACTGGTCAGCAAGTGTGCATTCCCGACAGTAATTCTGCCAAAGCGCCGTCGGACTCCCGGTCTGCGGGGGATCAATTGAAATATCTGGCTACCCCTGAATACAACTGTCCTTTCCTTGGAGCATGAGCCTTGAGATCCAACGGCCTCACATGAATCAGGCCCCGAGTGCCGAGTATACCATTGGAACTTAACTCTCCTGGATCAAGCTCAGACGAGCACACCTGGTGTGACACCCTTGAAGAAGGAGCCCCCATTCCTGGCTGGACAGCTCCATGAAAGACCCCAAGTGAAGGAGCTAAGGTAGCCTTCATAACCACCTCATCATTTAACATCCTTGTATCACAACTTTCGCTTTGTGTTTTGAGCCATGGCGAATTATCATTTCCACTTTCAGCGGCATGAAGAAGGACATCGCGGGGATGTCAGATTACCGTCAACATTGTCGGTTCTTGTGGTTTCACCATATATTTCTATGCTTCATGCAGAGCCGGACTATCAACATCGAACTCCAGCCCCTCAGCTCTCACTGTTGGCAGGACATTACGAACCTGGCTCTTTGCGTCGAATTAGACCCACTCGGGCCCCACATATTACAACTATTGCTGTAAGGCCCTCAGAGCCCCGTCGTCATCGACACCTCTCCAGGTTTCGTAGCACTTCAAATAGTCGTAGTCGTAGCCATCGACGAAGAAGATCCCGCTGCCCTTCCCGAAGATCCAAAGCCACCCGAGCTACGCATACTACTGCTACAGAGATTTCACCTATTTCGAGTGCTGTGTATCCTGAAAATCCTCACGCCACCAAGTTCCTTTATTGGTAATGCAGTTACACCAAGGACCAAAAGCATCACCAGAAGTTGTCCCTGCTGCGCTCTCACCATACCACCCACGACCACAAGTCATCCCACCCGAGAGTAGATGGCCCCACTCCACCTGCACCGGAACATCGCACTTCTTCCACTACACCTCCACCGCTACCTCCACCTCCACCTCCCTCACCTTCACCTCCCTCGAACAATTCACCTGGCAGCCAGACACCATTCTCACCAGCGCTGCTACCTGCACATACTCATCCAACTTCACCACTCGACACTTCTGTTACCCGACCTGCACATCCAGCAACGCCACCTTCTTCATCGCATGTTACACGTACAGCGCCACCACCACCAACAACAGTGCCACAGTTCCGTAATGATTCTGGACCAATGACACCACAGATGCTGGCGCACACAGTGGCGATGTCAAGCGCCGGTCCGATTTCAGCCTGTGATCCTCAGGGAATTGCGGCAGCATTGGCGATTCGTCGAGCTCGACTAACTGAAGCTACACTCAACGCCATGATACAGCAGGATGCCAAAGCAGCTATTCAAGCACTACAGCGGTCGTCTTGCCTTTCTTGCAGAAGAGACTAAAGCTTGGACCCGCGTACCTCGTGATGAGTTCACTCGTTGCATTCGCTTCTTCTTGCGTTTAGTACAGCGTCCTGCTCCCACTGATGTGTTCTCTTGGGATATTCAGCCTTCAGTCCTTGTAAGCTTTTGCCANTGCATTCGCTTCTTCTTGCGTTTAGTACAGCGTCCTGCTCCCACTGATGTGTTCTCTTGGGATATTCAGCCTTCAGTCCTTGTAAGCTTTTGCCAAGCTATAGTAACAGTGAAGCTTCCTTATGAGCAGATCTTCACCAAACCTGGAAAAGCCTAATGTGGCAGATTGACAGAGCGGCCGAGTCTTCAGAACATGCAACGAAACATTTGGTGCAAAACCTTCGGATACAGCATATGGATTCTTCGGCCGCGCTGCTTATGAGGTAGATGACACGGTCGCTGCCGGTTGGCGTTTCATTCCAAGAATCAATGTGGCGTTCTTGTCAGCGGCACCCTCAATTGCGTTCATTCAAAATCTCCATCAGCCAGTACTCTTCATGAAGTGCAGAATCTACGGGACTATGAGTTGATCAAGTCCCCGTCCAAGGACAAACGATGGGCAATCAGAGAATCCAGCGCTAAGGTGTCCAGATTTTATCTTCTGTCTCCGGTGCGTGAGGTTAACGATGAGCAGTGATTTCTGCACAACAATAATGCTTTCAGCTGAAATCCCATCGTGGCAAAACAGTGTGTTCCTTGAAAGTGCTACTTACTGTAGCGTCTTGCAATCACATAGCTTGCAGATCTGCATGCCAGCGTCAGCTTTCATCGCTTCATTCTTCGTCTTGATGCAGGTTGTTTTGGCTTCCTCTTAGCTTTTAGTATGTCTGGTAGCAGCAATGATCATGTACACCGAGACGGTGATCGACCTGATGAGATGGGTGATATCTTCAGCTTATATATATTGTCTCCTCGACAGTTGAATGTGCTTTATGGAGTGCTCACCAACAACTCGTGCAGAACGTTCTTCATGGATCGGCTTCAAGACATCGTAGTTGCAAATGTTGACAACACCGCTCGAGGTGGACCAACCCAAAATGCCATGCCGAAAGCTATGCCGAAGACCATAGTCAAAGAGTGCACCACTCTCAGACCTCGAGGCCCTCTGACCATTCCCAGGCCCTATAGACCTCCGAGGAGCAGCGTCATTTGGAGACCAGGTGTGGCTACTTTTGTGACACCGCCACCGCCGCCGCCACGTTCTCCGAAGAGTCCCTCCAGTTCTGAAGATCCTCGACCTAGTGGCTTAATTCGGTTAAAGCTTTCTGTGCTAAGGCTGTTGGAGATGTGGTTCTCAACGTCATCCTTCGACTCAATAGCCGATCTCGCTCTCGTTCGAGGTCTCGTAGTCGTTCCGTTGAATCTGTATACTAGTGACGTAGCCTTCTCAATATGTACCCTTCAGTAGTGACCGCTTGATTCAGTTCGAGTGTGACTCAGAGGAATGGATTAAAAGACTGTCCGTGCAGTCGATGCAGTTACTCAGCTNACTAGTGACGTAGCCTTCTCAATATGTACCCTTCAGTAGTGACCGCTTGATTCAGTTCGAGTGTGACTCAGAGGAATGGATTAAAAGACTGTCCGTGCAGTCGATGCAGTTACTCAGCTGTGAAACATGCAGAAATCAGCACTTTTTGCTTATTAGATTGCTTTCCTGACTGTATGTCCCACAGACTATTTTGTTGGATCAAGCTACANTGTCCGTGCAGTCGATGCAGTTACTCAGCTGTGAAACATGCAGAAATCAGCACTTTTTGCTTATTAGATTGCTTTCCTGACTGTATGTCCCACAGACTATTTTGTTGGATCAAGCTACAACTTGTGCGAACCTTTTGCCATGTGCGACTTGACCATTACGATTGACCGTGTGCTCTCGTTTCTGACCACCAGGCGACATCTACTCTTCTTCTATTCTTACCCTCAGGGATATCCGACAGAGCCCATTGAGACAATGTTGCGACGACATGGAAACGACATGAGCTTGAGATGTTCGTACAAGATTGCCAAGAACGGGGTATCCCTTTTCCCGCTGAAGTACCTCCCTACTTCATTCAAGGACCCACTGCTCTTGCCCCATTGATCTATGACGCGCCTNTTCCCGCTGAAGTACCTCCCTACTTCATTCAAGGACCCACTGCTCTTGCCCCATTGATCTATGACGCGCCTGCATTCCCCCATGTGTTGTGCTTTGCCAGTGTTTGCAGAAGCTGGTTCAAGTCCATTAAGAGGGCAGTTTTCAGGCGGTTCTTTGTTAACACCCGACGTCTTCTACATGTTGCACAGCTTCGATACGATACCGTGGAATGGCTTCATCGATCTAATGATGATCGCTTTCGCTTCCGATCATCGTTGATTACTGAAATCACTTTGCTTAGAGTAGTCGGCCCACTACAAGACTGAACAGCTGACTGATACACATCAGAAAAGAGTGCTACATGCTGTTGCGCATTTCATGTGAATCTACATTGTCTCTCCTGTCCATGTCATGACGATGATGTAAGCAACTTACTGTTCAAGCAGAACAGCCCTGTTCGCCTCGCAATGAAACGCATAGCCGATCAAGCAGGGCTACCAGATAGCTCCCACAGATTGCGATTGACGGTGGTGGTGCCGCCTGATAAAGTCACTGACGATCGGACGATGAATTTCTTTGTGGATTGTGACACGACTTATACGGTTGACATGGTCAAGTGGGCATTACTGCATCAGATCTATCTGACCACCGGGAAAGCCCCTCGCATTTAGTCTTTTCAACTCCGACAGGAGGGCCAGCACCTTCCGTACACTCAGCAGATTACTTGCCTCAAAACGCTCTCACCCCTTCAGTTTGTACGCACGACGCCTGACTGCGACGAGTAGAAAACATTTGTTCACAGCTGGTTGCGTTGCCTGACAGTCCATTAGGCCAGGTCTTTCAAGTTACACAATTGTGCAAGTCTTTAACGTGTTTATTCACAGTTCTTGCTGCTCGAGCCTTGTAGTGTCAATCAACATGTCCTGCTCGGATGGAAGCTACGATTTGTCGATGAATATGGTGCTGAATTGCGCAGCCAAAGCTTGGATTCCAGGGAATTTTCTGATTCCGATCATGACCTGCTACCAGATTCCGCTTCGGCAGTTTCTGAATCTGATCAAGACCTACTACCAGATTGTGCCAGCATTGGCAGCGCAATCAGTTCTGAAGCTTCTAGCGGACGATGTGCCTTACACGAACCACCCAAGACTCCAGTCCGACAGAAACGCCGGCTCCGCATGATTGACGAGGACAAAGACGACGTTAGGATCAAGGTCATACCGTCCTTCAAGCAGAAGTTTCGCCGGCAGATGCAGCAAACTAATCACCTTCAAGATGACTTCTTCTTAGCACAACTCGTCTTGAACTTTCTGAAAAAGCACGGTGACCAACTTGTTAAGGAAAAGCCCGGTCCCAAGAAGCGGTTTGCCTCGACGCTTCACCTAGTGCAGCATGTTCTCAAGCAGAAGTGAAAAAGCGATGCGATATAGAGCCTAGTCACTCAGCAGCCTCCATTGAAACAAGGCCCCAATCAATATGTTTCTTCATGACCTTTGTCTTATCTAAATCTACCAGCACCGCCGCCCGTGCCTGTTCCGCGTGTATGTAATTCTTTCTATCAGGCCCCCGCTGAACTTGAACATGTTATCTGCAGTGATGCTATTGAAGGGTTCCTTGGCTTTGATCTTTAACTCAACAATCATCGTGCACCGCTGATACTTCGTCCTGAACAGTGTTAAATCAAGCACCGAACAGTGATGGCCCAGAAAGACATCAAACAGCTGCTTTCCATAGTGCTCGGTTGCACATTGACCGACAGTCTGGCCACCTCATATTTGTGACGCAGTGTTTGATTAGGAGCATTTGTTCATGCACCTATTGATCATCGTTGCTCATCCCATGTTACATGCATCAGATCCAAGCCCCTGCTTCAGCTGTTCACTGCTCATACCACGCGCCAGCTAAGTCATCATGGAGACATCTCGTGAGCGCAGTCGTACACCTCCTGCATCCTTGGTTGTTTGGCGTTGGTGTTGGAAGCAGACTGAAGNAGCTAAGTCATCATGGAGACATCTCGTGAGCGCAGTCGTACACCTCCTGCATCCTTGGTTGTTTGGCGTTGGTGTTGGAAGCAGACTGAAGACACCCAGACTTGGTACTGGGAGTGGTTCCCAGTCACCACAGCGTGGATACAATCCAGAGCTAACCCACTGCGTCAGATGAACAGTACCTCGGAGACTACCAATTTGTCAACTGCNGAAGACACCCAGACTTGGTACTGGGAGTGGTTCCCAGTCACCACAGCGTGGATACAATCCAGAGCTAACCCACTGCGTCAGATGAACAGTACCTCGGAGACTACCAATTTGTCAACTGCTGCAGCCGTCTCATCGAGCTCTTCTCCTAGGGTGGCCTCTGAGAGCGCTTCACCCATTCGAAAGAGGAAACGTAGCCGTACGCCTTGAGCAAGTACAGACAGCTCTAATTGATATCTTGCTGAGCTTTCACTTCTCAGCCTGCATGAACTAATAGACTTAGAGTTTCGTCACCGGAGGTGGGTTAAAAAGATGTTCTTGTGTAGACATCATTCTCTGTAATGTAACGCCATAAAATGCCATGCAGTTGCACTGATTATGGACGGATCTACTCCACCATCGTGATGAAGAGTTTACAGTTTGACGTTTGCAACAGTCTCAACTTAATTTCTTATAAGTACAGATTCGTGAGCTGCCCCAGCAACAAGCCGAGCTTTCTCAATGAATGACGGAAGTAGCCAACGCAGTCACTGATATGTTTCATCAACTAGGAGTCCTTCGTAACATTTGTAATCAAGCCTTGAGTGACATGCTACGTCATTTTGACAGTCCTGAGCAGTTGCCTCCAACACAACTTGCCTATACACAACCTGAGAGGTCTGACCAACGCTAAATACTATTTACCGGTTCAGCTGGTTGTGTGTGTGCGCAACTCCTGTCCCTAAGGATGTAGGCTTTGCTGTTTCCGCAGTCATGTCAGCAGGGGGGCAGCGAGCATCTCTGGATCGCGCTGCCTAACAAAGACCGTCCAGATTTGCTGTGATATGAAGAAGGGGCGCCTTCTTCACGTACCTGCTATGGCCGCCCAAAATAGCGCACCCTCAAACAAGCTGTTGCATTACAGTTGGCCAAAAAGATGATATCACTATTGAAAGACGTGAACAGATCGAGTAACTCTAACACAAACAGCATCCCACGGGATGACTGGTCAGCATGTGTGTGTGTCATCCCTGTCTCTAAGGGCTACTACTTACCCATGACATGTCAAGTCGCAGGGGAATGGTAGTAATGCCCGAGGGCTCATCACATTGATTCAAATGAGATGATCGCAATTCCGACCGACATCTAGACCAAGAGGTCTACTGCAAGTGTGAATTCAGTATCGCCTTCTCATCGGGGCGCGAGCTGAGTGGAGGGTTGCCTCCACGAAACTGACTCTCTCAAGACTTTTCCGAAGCTCGTGCCTTCACTGAAACTCGAGCGACGGTCAACATTCTGAAATGACTGAAANTTGCCTCCACGAAACTGACTCTCTCAAGACTTTTCCGAAGCTCGTGCCTTCACTGAAACTCGAGCGACGGTCAACATTCTGAAATGACTGAAATTATTGCTGACAGTTGAGTTGAGTTGTTCTTGTTGAAGTTTTTGTCCTTGTTTGAGTTCCGCTTGTTCTTGTTGATCTTACAACAGTTACCCACAATCCTTGTTTAGGTAGCGTGTGCCCTCATCTGACTCGCCTTGCTTGAAGATCAGGAAATGAAAGATGAAACTGATCATTCCTGAAAAGGTTCGTGAAAACCAGCTCAAAACGTAACCTTTGACTTCACAAGAAGATGGTCGGACCTTGAAATCTCTGAAATCCTTGAGATCTTTGACTTTCAAGTCAGGTCGTAGAGTATGAGTATGTATGTAGATACTTCCATCTTTTTCATGCTCCGGCCTTAACCAGCACTCCCCCCTCCATGTAGGGGGGTGGGGGAGTGCTGATCATTTTCATCACCACAAGTCAAAGGGAATGTGTTATGCCATGCATTGTCAGATTGCTCGAGAGAAGCTTTCGTCGGCTACTTCGCTTGTGCCCGCGCCGAACATGTCCATGATGAACATGTCAAGTAATCAATTGATGCGTCCGGCTTCCGGCAGCATGCAGCCTGTGGTTCAGTCGTCGTCAGCATTGCAAGTGGCTACAGCAGTACGTCCATATTTTGGGCTTCATTCTGCTCCGTGTGTTGCAAGTTCATCAGCATCGCCGGGAGCTTAGCCTTGCACCTTGGTTCAGCAAGTGGGTCAGCATCGAGAGTGCTGAAAAGCAGGCTTTCTTTCTTGTAAAGGAAAAGCGGGGTCCTAAGAAGCGCTTTGCTTCGACGCTTCAGTTGGTGCAGCATGTTCTCAAGCAGAAGTGAAAAGGATCGTTGAGCGGTGCTGCAGTTCCCCCTGAACAGGGGTGTGTGTGTGTGTGTCAGTGTCATCCCTGTCTCTAAGGGCTACTACTTCCCCATGTAATATTACATGTCAAGTCGCAGGGGAATGGTAGTAATGCCCGAGGGCTCATCATACAGCTCGGGCCAACGAAGCTCTGTATGATGAAGCCAGGAAAACGTACCTGCAGACCAGTTCCTGGGTGCTAGTATGCACAGCTGGATTGGTCAACCTAGACAGTAAACAACAGCTTGTTAGCAGAACTAGACATTAATTCAAATGAGATGATCGCAATTCCGAACGACATGTAGACCAAGAGGTCTACTGCAAGTGTGCGCGCGTNGCGGGCGCGGGTGCGGGTGCAGCGGGCGCGGGTGCGGGTGCGGGCGGGCGCGGGCGCGGGTGCGGGTGTTGGGGGTGTGGGTGTTGGGGGTGTTGGGGTTGGGGGTGTTACTTGGAGGATCGGCGTGGTTATATTTACTTGGCACGCTTGCTATTTACTTGCAACACTTATGTCGGACTTATAAGCAAGCCGGTTAAGTCAGTTGTTGGACTTAGTTTAGGCCTCCGCGGGCCCCTAAACTAACTCAGTTAGTGCGCTTGGCTAACCCAGTTAGCCCGGTTATGCTAAGTAGAAAATCGTACTTAGGCTAAGTGGGCTAAGTGGGTTATGGGGCTGCATTGCTAAGTAGGCTAAGTGGGTTCGGGGGGCACCAGAATGGAGGCTAAAATGCACTGGTTTCGCGGCCTTTTGCAGTCTTTAAATGAGGCTTCCAAGCCACAAAAATCTGTATATAGATGTATCGAGATATAAATGTATATTCTATATAATATGTATTTCTGTTTTCGTATATATATATATATATAAAGAGGTGTATACATATATGTGTATGTATATGTACATGTGGGTGTGTGTACATGTGCATGTGTTTATGTATATGCATATGTATTTGTATATATGTGTATGTGTGTATATATATATATATGTATATATGTATATATGTATATATGTATATATGTATATATGTATATATGTATATATGTATATATGTATATATGTATATATGTATATNATATGCATATATGCATATATGTATATATGTATATATGTATCTATGTATATATGTATATACGTATCTACGTACATATGTATATATGTGTATATGTATATATGTATATATGTATATATGTACATATGTGTATATGTGTATATGTATATATATATGTATGTATGTATGTATGTGTGTATATATATATATACATGTGTATATATATATATGTTCGGTGTATATATAACGTATATATATATATATATACATATGCATATGTACGTACCCAAAAAACTATAAAAACGTTATATAGCAACCTTATACATGCAACCCCTGCAAATCCTTAACTTAAACCCTATACACCCTTTTATGATATACATGTACATATATATATATCCTATATATATATATACACACCTGTATACACCACTGTATACAAACCCTGTCTATCTATATATACCGTTATATTTTATTTACCTCTTGTTTATACCTTATATATATATAGATATATTTAAACCAAACCCCAGAATCCAGGGCACAGCGGTGGCCGCAAAGAGCAGGGCATAGGCGGCAGCCTGCATCGAAAAGGGGTCGCGGGGCAAAGGGTCAGAAACAGGGGGTTAACATGCTACTGGGTTCGGGCTGTTCTGCATTTGGACATATATACGCATGCAGGTTTTGAGCAGCACACGCAGACACGAGCACTCTACAAACACTTCATGTGCACAGTATACAGCAAAGGGCGCAGTGTTTGCGCGATAATTTGACAGTTTGGAAGCGGGCGCAAGGACTTAAGGCTGATACTCAATCAAGGACATTATATACTGTATCCATGCGGGCTCAGCGGTCTAGATATAGTCGTTTGAGGATAGATTTTTAGATAGACAGGAGGTTCATGTGTTGCCCGAAGTTTCGTGGGCGACTGCGATCTTTTGTTGAGATGATCCGCGCGATTTCGGGTATATGGTTCGCAACATCCCTTGCATTCTAACAGAAATGTTCGCTGACTGTGCGAACTGATGTCCTGCACAGCATTCTGCGAGTGCCTGGGCACCCTGCAGAAAGGAGACCATGCCAGCATCTTCACATGGGCATGCTGAGCGGTATGACCAAAGCACGGTCACCCTCTTTCTTAAAAACGCAAAGCCTGCAGATAGCATCTGTTGATCGGAACACAGGCTCCTCATTGGTTTGAAAACGATTTCGCCCCAAACTGAGCCACTCAGACAGGCAAGTGTAGCGGTTTCCGTTGAACTCCACGTGGAACCACACCTGTGCCACTTCGTCGCCGTTGGTCCCACGGATGACGACCACGTCCTCTCGCTTGCACAGCCTGCCACTCCCGACGTGGCAGGACATGCTCACGAGCAGTCCCGGACAGCATGGCAAGGAGAAAAAATCGCAGAAAGCACTTTGCACCAAATCAGCGGCAGGCTTCGGGTTGAGCAACCCCGCTTTCCTTTCGGAGAAAACGAGGAGGTTCTTGAGGTGCTCCTCCAGTTCCAGTTGGAGAATGTGCTTTTCGGATCCTGCCTGCATGGAGTCGAGGTTATTCGCGTATCTCTTAATCTCCTTGTGCCTCCTCTCGCGCACGAAGCACGAGAGGAGCACGCCATGACGCCGCAGCAGGTCCCCCAGGTGCATGTTCAGGTGCGCCTTTGGAATGACCTTTTCCACCCCGTAGCAGCGTTTGAACAGCTCCAGGTGG
>BGNK01004637.1:0-16981 GCA_003297005.1 Symbiodinium sp. clade A Y106 | reverse complement strand
TGTAACACGCATCCGTTTTGCTCGGTATATTTACAGTACTTTCGTCATGTAGGAACATCTTCTGAAGCTTGAAAATTCACTTGCGTTTCTGCAACCTCCAGCTTCCGATTCTGGACTGGCTTGTGGGTGGGTGGGGGGGCTGGGGGGGAAGGATGACGACAGTGTTAAGTGTTACGCAAGCACACCAAACGGTATATATCACCACAAGAGCCGTTTTACTCGGTATTTACAGTACCTTGCTGATGTCAGACTTTGTTACATAGTCGCCATGTCAACTTCTGGACTGTGATGCTGTTCGTTGTTGAAGATGATCATGACGATGGTTTTGGCCACAGGTGGTTGGTAGGGGGGGTGGCTAGTACTTACTACTGCTACTACTACTACTACGACGACGACGAGTACTATATTACTACTTGCGCACTATATGCTGCTATTACAACTTTTTTCTTGCATGATGCAGCAGGACTGGGGTCGCTGCTTGGCACGGCAGAGAGGACTCGCCGACCGNGAGTACTATATTACTACTTGCGCACTATATGCTGCTATTACAACTTTTTTCTTGCATGATGCAGCAGGACTGGGGTCGCTGCTTGGCACGGCAGAGAGGACTCGCCGACCGACCACAACTACAATAACAAGAAGTAGCTGTGTCTACTACTATTACTACTACCAGTACTATACTACAACTAATTACTATACTACAACTAAGTACTATTATACTAGTACTGCTAGTACTCGCACTTATACTGTTTCTTCTATAATACTATAGTAGAACTATAGTAATATTTATACGGCTATACTACTACACTACTACGACAACTACGACTGAGTACAACTACTAATAATACTATAGTACTACTACTACTACTACTATAATGCTACTACCATATACTTCCTCTATACCACTACGACGTTTGTTACTAGTACTATACTACTACTACTACTACTACTACTACTATAATGCTACTACCATATACTTCTTTTATACTACTACGACGTTTGTTACTAGTACTATACTACTACTACAATCACAATTCCTACTCCTTGTATAGTACTATATACTATAGTACGATATGATAAATGGTAGTATAGTAGCACGACTATATATATATATACACACTACTACATACTACAACTACTTCTATACGCATACTACATGGAATGCGAAGGCGCTCGCGGACTCCATGTTTTCATGGAAAACTGCTGGAGAAATGCGCAGCTGATGCAGTCACTCCTTAGGAGTGACTGCATGGGAGGCAATGCCTAGACAGGACAATTGTCCGTCTGGCTTTCCTGTGCAACCCCCGCCACAGCGTGGCCTTCCGCAGCCTGGCTGCTCTGGCCAGAAAACGGCGGGAAAACAAGGAAAGCTTCACCCCGCTGCGGCTGCCCACCAACTCCAGTGGCACATCCGCGGGAAGGTCCGGCAAGCGCAGGTACAGCTGATAGTAAATGTCACCCATGCGGAGCTTGTTGGCATTACTGAACTTCAGCCTCATGTGAGAGTCAGCCTCATATATGTAGGGTTTATATAATGGCTTATGGTTTATAGGGGGCGAGGGGGGAGTGGGGGGGGGGGGGGGTTGGGGCTCTTTCAAATCTAAAAATAAAAAAAAAAAAAAATAAAACCTTTCGCAAGGACCTTCCACCCACACTCCCTAAACTGGAGCGCGACGGCGTCGCACCATCAGCAGCCGAGACGNTGTTTTTGGTGATTGACGTCTTTTGTGGGAGAGATGGTATAATTTGTGGGTTTTAAAAAGGGTTGTGGGGTTTAGGGGGGGGGGGGGGGGGGGGGGGGGGGGGGGGAGTTGGGCACTTATATAAATAAGTATAAACAAAAAAAAACATAATAGCATCCGTGTAGGAGCTTCACGCAGTTGCTCCTGAAGTGCGTGGCGTAGGTTTGCAGCACCAGGACACCAGCCACGGGTGGTGTCCGCGGCTGCATGAGGAGCTCTGGCGGTGTGACCGGCTGATGTAGTCCATGTGGAGGTCGGTACCAAGCCGCCGCATTGGCCAATCCTGCGCCCGGTGGAGTCTGCGGCTGCATTGCGCAATCCGGGATAAATGCACCAAGTGACGCTACTGGTGAAGGGATCCAAATGCTATGAGCCATCCGCGGCAGAGCCTGCAGATGCTTCCCCGCGAGTGTGTGCACTCTGCAAGGACTATGTGTTTGGCTGTGCAGCAGCCAGTTGTTTTAAGTTCATTGTTGCAACTCGGGGCTGGGCCAATTGAGCCCCAATGTGCATGCACATTGGGCGCTTGTTCTCAATGTGTTTGCAGATTGTTCTGAGTTTTTTTTGACCCCAATGTGCATGCACATTGGGCGCTATGCAACCAATGTGCAAGCACATTGTTTGTATAGCGCCCAATGTGTTTGCAGATCGGGGTGCTGTTTTTTTTGCCCCCAATGTGCATGCACATTGGGGGCAACTTCTCAATGTGCATGCCGATTGGGTGTTGTATTTGATCACAGGGTGTTACTCTAAAACTTCCTAAGCGGAGTGCTTCCGGACATGTGTTTTCAGTTCTTGTTTGGCTGCTTCATTTGTGCTTTTTACCTTGGTGGAGCTAGATGGAACTAGTAGCTGTACTCCCGCCAGACCTTGCCGCTAGCTACTGAAATCAATCGAAGCCCACAACCCTGAAACCACAACGCCAAAAACCTGACAAAAGAAAACCCTACACCCCAATACCCCTGACCCCCCCCACCCCACCCCCCCCCCCAAACACTGAATCGGAACCCCCGAACCCCCAGCAGGGGGGCAAACCCCGAAACCCTAAACCCCTAAACCCTAAACCCCTAAACCNCCCCCCCCCCCAAACACTGAATCGGAACCCCCGAACCCCCAGCAGGGGGGCAAACCCCGAAACCCACAAAAGCCAGCGTGCTTTAACTGTGTCCTGCCATATATATATGCCAACCTATAGTTACCTTCTATGTACTCGATCTATACCCTACATGCATATGCCCAAACTACATCCTATCTATCTATATATATATATATACATATATATATATATGTATATGTTTGTATGTATGCATGTATGTCATATATTTTGTTTATGTATATACACACATACATGCAACCCTGTGCACATGACAAGAGGTTTTGCTCAGCCGTAAAGGCGAGGTCGTGCAAAAGAGGGCTCCCTGGCGTCGAAGCGCAGCACTTACTCATCTGTAAATGATTAACAATTTATGTAGCATGTATAGACATGTATTCCTAAAGAAGCCCATGTGACTCTGGATATATCAGCTATATATGACCGAGGCCAGATGTACAAGTACAACAGCAGTACAGCAGAACATTGCAACGGCTGGCTAGATTTCCAATAAATATAAATGCCATATAGTGCAATGGAAGATGTGTCTATATATTTTAAATGAAAGTTAAAACGATACATCCCCACAACTGGCCCCGATCTAGGCTGCTTCGTGTCGCCCTGTGCCGAGCCGATTTGGTGAAACTCACACGCAGCTGCATCCTCCACATGATGTACGTGTGCTGAATGTGTATGCACACACGAACATGTATACATACGTGTGCTAAAATGCAGACATGTACATGTATACATATGCAACGATATATACATTTTGGTGTATGTATGTATGCATGCATGCATGTATGTGTGGCCTCACACTCAAGCATGCATGCCTGCATGTATGCATATATTCATGCATGTATGAATTCTCGTGTGTATGTGTGGCACGACAAGCATGTAGACTTCTGTATGCATACGGATGAACGAATAAGTTTGTGTATGTAAACGTACATATAAACTTCTGTGCATGGGTTCCTATAAGTGCAAGTGTCATTGCTTGTGGCCATGTCCGCAGCAGCAAACGAAAACCTTTCCTGAAAGGAGAGACATCTTGGCGACGAGTTGGTCGTGAAATATTACATCTCCTATGATATATAAAAGCTAAAGTGTGCTATACAGCCAAACCATATCGCCTATGGGTCGAAACTCGTCGCCTCAGGCAGGAAAGACACGCATTCGGGACCGGGGTTTTCAAAGCTTCGGTTTCCTATGGTATACCTAAGCCCCTTAACCAAGGTCCCAGGTGTCACATGCCAATGGCCGGATAGCGCAGATGACCCCTGGTCGTGAAACATCCATAGCCATGCAGCTGCCCTACACACGCACTTGTCAAGGTACATGTACAAGCAGACATGCCTGTCTTTATATATGTATATGCATGAATAGATCATGATATGTAAATATATACTGTCTATACACACAATGCTTCAAATGTATACATTATATACATATACATCCAACACACGTCTACAGCTGTGCACCTACATCTATGTGCGTGTGCACGAACTTGCACGCATGCTTGTACGGAAGCATGCAAATCCATGCGGGTACTCTCCGAGACGGGGAGACATGTTGGCAATCCACCGCGTGCCGCCAGCAGTAGTAGTAGTTGTAGTAGTAGTAGGAGTAGTAGTAGTAGTACTAGTAGCAGTAGCAGTAGTAGTAGTAGTAGTAGTAGTATAGTAGTAGTAAGTAGTGTAGTACTAGTAGTAGTAGTAGTAGTAGTAGTAGTAGTAGTATAGTGGTCTTATATAAGCAAACAATATAGTGTATGCCGTAAACTAGTATGTAGTCTAGCTGTATATATTGTAGTGTAGTATTATAGTACTGTAGTATAGTATATAGTATGTATTAGTATAGTGGTATACTAGTTTAGTAGTTTAGTAGCTTAGTAGTGTAGTAGTTTCGTCGTTTAGTAGTTTAGTAGTATAGTAGTATAGCAGTGCAGTATAGTATAGTGGTCTAGTAGTGTATATATATATATATAGATAGTGGTATAGTATAGTATAGTACTATAGAGTAGTATAGTAAAATATATAGTAGTCTATATATATATATATAGTAGTATATATAGTAGTAAAACAGTATATAGTGTTATATACTATGATGTCAAGTAGTGCTACGGTATAGCAGTTGGGTGTATATATCTATAGTAGTATAGTGATAGCGTCTACTTTCACATCCGCCGCAGATTGCCTCAGGTGGAAAGGACCCCGAATTGCCGAAGCATTCGATTCCGGGGATGCCCGCATGCGGGAAGTCATTCATGAATCAACCCTGTCTTTCGAACTTCTGCAGTGAACTACGAACCCCCGTCTAGTCTTATATAACTGCATATGAACATATACAGTAGAACCAACTAGCTGAAACTACATCTGCCCGACCTCCCTGTGATGAATGACTTCCGCCATGCGAGACATTCCTACCACCGCGGACTCCAGAACACTCCTCTGGTGCCTGTTGTGGCGTTTCGCCTGCTCCTTCCTCCCCGCCCTCACGCGCTCCTTCCGTCGGCCACCGCCCGGCCTGGGATGATGTTGTTGCATAGTTCGCGGTTTAGGGTTTATGGGTCTATATGTGGGGCTTATATATTTTGAGAGTATATATGGACACCTGCACATTCGACACAGGTCTTTGTAGTATGAAAAAATAAATATATATATATACATATAATTATAATGTACATAGAAGCCTGTATACCATGCAGGTATGTACGTACATTTATCTATATATACAGTAGCATATATACAGTAGCTATAATGTCAAAATAGTGTGTATATAAAAATATACAGTTTATCTAGTGAAGCCGAAACAAGAAACCTTGCCCACTGAATCTGAACTCCGAACCGAAGACTGCACACCATCATCCCAAGACATTCGTGCCAAGTATGTAATATTTGTAGATATACACATCTATACACATATGTATGTACCAAATGTGTAGATGTATGTTTATATATATATATGTACATACGTAAAGCTATTTAGATTCAATAAGAAAGACAAAGATAAAGACATCCATATAGGCAAACCTCTTTAGATAATAAGATAGCCTGAAAAAAACTGAAGGAAGAGGACCGACACACCCCATGATGCAGTGTATATATACTATACATGTACATATATATATATGTGCATATGTATATAGACATATATATATATATGTCTATGACTATAATCATACGTATATGCATCAACTGCAGAACGAAATTGCCGCAAAGAAACGCATGAAAAAACCCGGACCCATCCACCCAGCCGGCGCCGTTGGGCAGGTAATATCCACGGCCACTGGAAGCCGATGAACTCGGTGCCCTGAGCTGTCTTGTTTCGTTATGTTTTGTTGTAGTTGTATCTAGATGCCGACATGTATATGCGACTAGATATGTATGGATACATATCTATGTATATATATATATATACATACATATGCATTTATGTGGAACTATATACTGTTTGTTGTATATATAGCACGTTGCTTGCAGCATGATGCGTACTTCTAGCTATACATGTTAGTTGCCTAGAAGCTTCACCCTTCTATATGGGCTGATTGTATAAAGGACATGAACCATAAAACTCTAGCAGTGCATACAAGGTATATGTGCGCAGGAAGATACAAAGACACGTACAGAAGGTTGGATGGGCTCTCTAAACGGTCAACCATATACGTCTATATGCACCCATAAAACCATATAAAGAATATAGACACCTATATTCTATAGTATATGTTACACACACCTGCACGAGTGTATATGTGTCTGTGTCGGCATGTGCCCACCGAGTCGCCTGGTCGAGGACTCATCGTCCCTTTGCACCTTGGCCTTCTTCCAGGGCCCTCCATTTTTCCAGGAGACGGTCCCACTCCAATGTCCACCCTCCTCCTCATGCTGCCACCCATGCCGCCCACGCCAGCTCTCATCCCACTTCCCGGCATACCACTTGTCCTCCTCCTGCTTCGTGCCGCTCCACTCGTCCTTCACGTTCTCCTCCTTCTTCGCATAACCCCCGTCGTTGTAGCCCCACTCCTCGGAATCGCCTTCTTCCCAAGGCCCATCTTCGGAGTTCCACCAGGCGCTCTGCTCCTCCTGAGGACAAGCATGAAAAGGCTTATACCAACGTCTTATTGAATACATACACATATAAAGATGCCGGGTGGGTCTGCGGGTGGGGGCACGCCTCTTATATGTATGTATGTATGTATATATTTATTTATTTAATACATATTGTTCACGTATCTATATATATATATATATATGTACATATAATATATGAAATAGAAACATAATTATAAGTAGAAATATCAATAGAAGAATAAATAAATTCAAATATATAAGTCTATATATATATATATATATATATATATATATATATTTATTTATTTGTATACTTAAACAAACAAATAAATATAAAAAAAAAGAATATATATATATAACGGTGCAGGGTATTTCTAGGGTTGTTAGGGTTTATGGTTTGAAATTTCTGGTGTATATAGGGGTTTATAACAGGGTTCAGGCTTTTCGGCAAGCCCGACAAGTGGTTTAGGGTTTAGGGTTTAGGGTTCGCTTTATCCATCCGGGGCCTCCTCATCCCCAGCGAATGCTTCCACCGTGCATTCTACCAGGCCATAGCCACCCTCCCCGAGCTCCGGCTCCTCCTTGGCCATGGCCATGGCACTGCACCTTAAAATTGCTTTGCTGCCAGCAGCCTAAAAATGTTGCTCAAAGTCCGTGACCTGCAAAGTGCTGTTCCTGCTGTCTACTCCAAGTGCATGCAGCCCTATAGCGACATGCCCTGCGCTGCATGCTGCAACATGTCCTGCATCGAAGCGGCGAGGGAAATGTAGCGAAATCACGAGGCACTGACATGTTAAACGCAGACAGCATGCAGCCACCGTGGTCAAGGAAGCACATGCAGCACAGACATGCGCTGCTTCTGACTTGCAGGGATACACAACCACTCAACACCTTTGTACTTTATAGACGACATCATGAAACTGAACAACTGCTTGGATCAACATCTTACAACCGCGGCCTTTCAGGAATGTGCCCATGAACGCATTGCGAGGATAGATAGATAGATACATAGATAGATATACTGCACCAAGCAGCCCGCTTCTATGTGTCGGTATATATTTTGATGCATACACACAAAATAAACCAATACGTATATATATATATATATGCAAAATGAATGCAAACGGCACTTTCCCAAACCGCTGCAATCCTCTCTTGAAATCTCGCGGGCGAGACTATGTCCCTGCCCGCCGTCAGGCGAGCCCACATGCCCTGCCCGACGACTCATACAAAGTCCCTGCTCCGCAGCGGGACTGTCGTGAATTGGAACTCAGTCCTCCATGATGTTTTGGATGGCTTCCTCCACTGATACGGGTTCTCCCTCAACCTCCCGAGCGGAATCTCCATCATCAAGGGCTTCGGCTTCGGGATCCTGGCTTATAGAACCCTTGAACATGATATGAATGCACTACATGTATAAGCCATTATATAGTTCCGATCTGTTCCTATACTGTGGATATGTATATATAACTATATACCTATAACAACCTAATATATAAATGCTGATATATGACATACTTATCAAAAATGTAAAGATATATCCACATAGATGTATATTTGTTTATTTGGTTATTTGTTTACAGGAAACACACCAAAAACACTATATAAGGGGTGACAAATGGGGTGGCATGCAGGGGAAGTGTATAAGTGGTATCGTCCTGGCTCGCGGCAGCCCTGCGTTTGCGAGAGCGTCGATTCTTCTTCGTCTTGGGGGACTTCTTCAATTTCTTCACCATAGCTTGCACTTCATCGTCCGCTCGAAGCTTCTTGCGGCGGCGGCTCGGAGCAGCTTGATCAGCTAGATAATCCACCAGCCCTCGCCGCATGAACAGTGCCAAGTACTGGAAGTTCTCTTCCAAAAGCTGGATCCATATGACCTTATATAAATCTGCCCTCAGAACGACAATAAGACTGACGCCATAATAGAATCATCCCTGCAGCCTTTGTTAGAACCATATATAAACCTGGAACATTGTTCCTATTAGCACTAAAGACACGGGGTCTCTGACGGACCAGAGTGTGGCAATCTCTCTCGCTTCCATGGACTCGCCGTTGCAAGCGATCGCTGGGCATTGCATGTGCACCACCCGCCCTGCCACGTACATGTCCTCCTCTCGCGCGCTCTTGTCCCCTGGCTCTGCATCCCCGGCCACCGCAGCTGCCTCTTTGATCCGGGCATTGTATAGGCGGTCGCAAGCCTTCTGGCGAAGCTCGAGCAAGTCCCCGAAGGCTGGGATGCTCAGGTGGTGTGGATCCTGGATTATACCCATGCACTTGATGCACATCTAGTACGAAATTATATGTTTCCATGTCTGTGTTCAACAGGTTACGTGTATTTGTATGTCTGCGGCCATGCAGAGGATATATGGGGTATATAGTCCAACAAGCAAGCTTCTATATAGAGAGTGTGGACTATAGTTGAGGAAACACACCTATATACATGTTCACGTTCAAGCATTATACAAATATAGTTTTGTGTCTTTTCCTATGACGCAAACTGTCTTGTCTTCTCCCCGACATGGTAATTACATATTCGTGCGTGTGTACAAACGTTTCCTGCAGTCTTGTACAAAGGTATACTTCTATATAGAAACTTGGACATCTGGACGGGTCCTTCTCCTTCCTCAACTGAACTGCTTTCCCTGTCACGAACGGGACGAATTTGGGATCCCACTTATCTATCTGAGCGAACAGCATGTTCTCGACTTCTTTGGTCTTCACGAGCCATTTGTTTCCTGGCTTGAGCATGCCACCTGAGATAGCCCACACCTTCTCCATGTGGACGGGCTTCGGCATTCTTCCTAGCATCGGCTGTGGTGCCGCCTGGCTTTGACCCTGAGCCTTCAAAACCCTGGCACGTATACACAAACGAAAAGATCAGGCCCGCAATCTGCTCGGCACCGGCTGCAACATGTGCACGTGCACGCGGCTTGTTTTTTTTTCCAGAAAGCGATGACGAGGCTATAGGAGCTGCACTTTCTGTTGAAGTGTCGCAGGCGAGAGTATACATCCCTGCCCGCTGCCAGGCGAGCCCACATGCCCTGCCTGACTTGAAAATCCTGCGTCTCCGTGCGACGCCATGAATGCCTCCCCGGCTTTCATGCTCTGCATATATGCTACATACATATATGATAGTCAACATAACCCTTTCTGCATACTTCGTTATAAATCAGACATATGTATGTCATCAGAAGCCGGAGGCCACCTGCAGTTTCTAAGCCTTTCGGGCTCTCTTCTTCTCAGGCACCAAGGGTTCGGGTTTTGCAGTTGTCACAGGCCTGTACAGGACCAAGGAGTCGCCCGGGTTGATGACTTTCGAGTTTTTCGCAATGGGGACGTGCCATGAATCTGTGTCCCTCTTCAATCTCCTGGCTGCAAAATTCTTCGGCGTCAGCTCGAGGTTGCACTCCGCAACGTTGGAGGAGGTCCGCAACACCCAGAATGGGTGCAGCACCTGATTCGGGCTGTGCTGCAAGCAAGAGCTGAGCAGGATGTCGTAGATCTGCCCCTGGATGTCTGCCGTGCCGCAGCAGATGCTGGAGCCAACACTGCTGCCGGCTGGCTTCAGATCGATGCGATGCGTGCTTGCAACAATTTGCAAGCTGCCCCGGTCGAACCTCTGAGTGCTCCTGACATCCTTGGACGGTTTCAGGAACACCTCCAGAGCCTTATAGTGCCTTGCGCCGGCAGCTTCGTCAACGTTCATCTGCTCGAGGACTGTCGCCTTCCACAGCTCTTTCTCGAAGTCTGGCGAGTTCACAGGGAGACTGTCCAGAAAGGGCACCGCCAATGCCTGGGCCTTCACGGTAAATTGCTTCCACTCGCCTGCCAAGAACTGCTGCGCGGGCACTGTGACGATATCCGTGCCTACCTCGAGCGTCACTGAGGTGGTGCTCATGCCCTGGATCTTGGCCGTGGCGGAGTCGCTCTTCCTCAGGACATCTTGGCCGACGTCGAAACCGGCAGACTTGAGGCGGGCATCGTTGGTGTCTTTGCCGGCTTCGTCAAGCTCGCAAAGCCTGAACAATATAGGATCAGATATCCGTATAGAAAAAGGTTGATAAATCTAAAGATAGGAACGTATAGACATATACACACTGATACCTCTCTCTCTCTACATATATATGTATATAACCATGTATAAATATATATATGTTATATGCCAATATAATGCCAGGTACCTCTACTTCTATATGCTTTTGCTGACTGTGCGAATATGTCCTGCACAGTATTCTGCGAGATTGGCACCCTGCAGAATGGAGACCATGCATGACAGCATCTTCACATGGCCATGTTGAGCATGGTGTATAAAAGAAGGTGACCCTCCTGCTTTTCTTGAAAACGCAAAGCCCGCTGATATGAAAGCATCTCTCTGCCTCTCGCGTCGATGCGGTTGTGCAACACATCTTTGTACACGCATCTGTCTATACTGGGACGATGGAGGGGCATGAAGCAGACCACAAACCCATGATTCTCAAATACATAAGATATGTGTGTATCCGTGCATATGTATATATATATATACACATGTCTGGATGCGCCGCCAAGCTGCACCATTGCCTGGTCATCTTTGGGTGTCTTAGTTGCCGACCCAGTCGAGGAACTGCCTGCCTTCTGCTCAAACGGGTTTGCGATGTTGAGCTTTGCCTCTTTCATGATGTTGTTGATGCAGTCCTCGGCCGCTTCCTCGACTGCCTGGAACTTCATCACCTTCTTCTTGTCAAGCAAGACGGCTATCAACTGGACCTGCAAGAAGCCCAACGCCTTCAAAGAGATGGCCGAGGGGACAGAGTGCTGGCTGCACAACTCCCTGCACTGCGTCAATATCGCGATAGCCTGGCCGGTTTTCACAACCATAGGCCCAGACAGCAACTTTTTGATGTCGCTGATTGTCAATGTTCTGGGCTCGCTGACACTGTAGCCGAAGTGGAGGATCATGTGCCGCAGTTGGGCCTGTGGGTCCCTTCCTTTAAGCTCTGTGTTCAAGCCTTCGTATATCTCCGGCCCCAGGACCCGAGAGTTGTGGGCATGCCCCCTGACAAACTTCTCAGTCTCATGGAGCAAGTGTCCGGATTGCCCTCCGCTGTACCGGAGCGTGAAGACAAAGAGCGCCGGCACAGTGGCTGCTGCTCTCGGCCTCGATCTCAAGACCGCGTCTTTGATGTCCTGGTACGTAACGAACTCCTTCCCTGTCTGCTGGTAGTGCTTCATGATCTCCGTGTGGATCTTCCTGCAGAGATGCAGCTCGGATTCTTCCCGTGCGACGTGTCCGGCCGCGTTGGCGGCGGACTGCGCCAGCCCGCAGAAGGATGGAAACTTCTCTGGGACCAAATGAGACACAACGCGCCAAGTCGCGCCCTGTGACGCGGCCTCATAGAAGTCGCTGTCCAGAGCTTTCAATTTGTCAAGGTTGAGGTTCGACCCATCAGAAACCTGCAGCTCACTGCTGGCGACCCTGGCCTGGAAACAGCGCAGAACTTGATTCGTGTGCGACCCGGCAATGGTGCAGTATTTCAGCATGCATTCAGAGTCGAAGTCGGGTATTTGCCCATCTGAATGCTGGGCGAGGTCACGATTCCACTTAAAGATGGATGCTCGCTCAGACTCGGCGAGCTCTACGCATATGCCGCGAAATTCCGAGTCCGACCAGCCGAGCGACACTAAATCGGCCAGCAGGTCGTGGACGTGTCTGGCACTGACCCCGACGCCGTCCCGATTGGCGGGATGTACGCCGATGAACATGGAGCTCACTTTCTGGCTGTACATGAGGCCAGCGTTCTGTAGCAGCTTGTACACTCTTTCCATAGACTTCACAAGTGCGCCTCCGGAGGCCTCTGCAAGGAGCCCCTCGATCTGCGCGCAAAGCTCCGGTGTCAAGGACATGCCTGTGCCGATCGAAGCTGCAGGTGCGGGATGATTTCCGATCTACTTTTCGGACCAATATACGCTTCGCGAGCACATGCATACATGCACCCTGCGAAGCAATGCTGCGAGACATGGCTCTGCAGCGATCATTCCAAAGATGCTAAGGCAAGCTTTTTCGCAAGTGAGATCGGCCTTCTGATCACAGGCTCTCATTCCTTAAAAATTGTTCCCTATACATAAAGGCGTCGACATCATAAAAGAGTATATATATATATATCACGATGTCCGGATAACATGTCTTTACATCATCATCATCCTTATTGTGCCGGCACCATATATGCAAGACATGTATCCTGCAGCTTCAAGAATCGCATGACAAAAAATACTTTCGAAGGCAAACTTTGGAGGCCGTGGTTTTTTCCAGCAGTCGTTTGCGCGGCCTCAGGCCGCCACCGACCCTTGGTCCCCACACGAAGCCCATCTCAGGATAGTTCATCAGCTCACCACTAGCAGAGCTCACCAAGCGTAGGTGTTGCTGGGGGCTGATGTGCTTATGATCGATGCATAGCCGCTTGATCCTCATCTCCAACACGTTCATGGACAGGCTTTCCTGGTCGTTCACAAAGAAATGAAGAACTGCCCGCGACGATATGCACGAGCGACATTGGAACCTTCAGATTATTTCGATTGCATGCATATGTGTATACATATATATATATATAATATATATATATATATATATATGTAGATATGCATATTTGTGTGTATAAAAGTAGACCATATATGTTGTTTGTTACGTACAGACAGATATATAACAAGCTCTACTGAGCCACTTCAAGGAATGCTCCGTCGGCATGTGGTCGGCGTGCACGCTGAGTACCAGGTCCGGGCCGACAGGACGGACCAAAGCTCGCACATAAGACCAACCATCAATGTTCGACCACATGCCCTCGGACTGGAAAAGCATGATCCCCAAACCATACTCTGCAACCTTCCGAAATATTCGATTGTCCGGCAGAAGAGTCAATGAAGTGCTCTCTTCACGAATCTCTTTCTGCTGGACTTTGGAAAGTGGGCACCAGCGGGGGTTCGCGGGAAGGCCCTGGCCGGCGTCCCACTCCCAAAACCGATCGACAAAAGCCACCTCCAATGTGGGAAGCACGTCTGCCATCTTTCAAAGTTCTGTGCTATACAAATTGCTGCGAACCCGAGTCCTGCAGCAAGCAACAGCGAACATTCATGTATATAGTCCTGCTGCTGAATGATTGCAACAAAGATCTTTGCCTTAATTTATGTTGCGTAGATGCATGAGAAGATATGCGCTGGAAAGGTTGGCCAGCATTCACATACGAGACTGTGTTTTGTCAGCCGCTTCCGCTCAAACCATTTCCGGAAAAGCCTGTCGCTATACATCAGAAACCTGTTTCAAAAAACAACCTGCCCAGCGAAGCCTATATACTCGCACACAGGTTTTATGGTGCAGCGAACTTTAATGCGTCCTGCTGCAGCCCGGCGGCGAACATTTGTCTGCAAAGTTCTGCCGCCGACAGTACAAGGTTACATGCCCAAGCATGCAATAAGCATGCGATCTGTTTCTAGTATAAATATGTCCTGCCATAAACCGCAGTTCCCCCCTAAACCCGATATTAGATATACCCGATAAGAACTTTATACATAGCTTAGCCCCAACCCAAAATCATGCAATAACCGATCATCTTGAATCGTGACAGCACAGCCCTCCAGACCAACAACCAAACCCATGTCTGAATCCAACAAAAGTATCTATAGAACATATATACGCTATGCCACAACGGACTCTTGAACTCCAAAAAGAACTTATAACTGACGTAAGACACCCAACCCCAGAAACCGATATATACGAATTCAAGCCTAAACCCACTAACGCTAAAAACCAGTGCAACCAATATATGAACCCTATATATATATACAGACAGTATCCGCAAGCCTGACAAATCTACCTTCATGCAAAACAATCCCTCGGCCCGTATTCTATATCAGCCCTCGACCTACATATACGTCTATATACATATATAAATAGAAATCAACCGAAACCCTGAAAGAGGCAACGTTAAATCAAAAGTGGCATGATGCAAGTTTCAGTCTTGCGGAATATATGTATGCAGTTTCACAAAGTCATTGTACTTATAAGTACAATGACTTTGTGAAACTGCATACATGCAGTGCTACTTCAAGATTCTCTATTATACGAAGTCGAACTACCCAAGCCCGCTCCCCTGGCTGTTATATATATATATATATATATATATACATATACTTCTAGACAAGTGTATGTAGATATATATAAATATATATCAATGGGAACCTCCTATATAGGCTATATCGCAATATAGTTACATGGATGACTAGGCATTTCGCTACCTCGTTTAAGAGAGTCACAGTTGCTCCCGCCATCTACCCGCGCTTTGACATTCAGAGCACAGGGCAGAAACCCAGTGCTTTGCTTACACCCTGAAGCCCCACTTAAACAAAAACAAATAAAGACGTTCCGAAAAAATAAAAACACAACAGACAAACCTTACTTGGAGGTTCATGGGTAGATATAAGTATAGGGTTATAAGTATATAGTGTATATAACTACACTTGTACTTATAACTGCCCATGAACCTCCAAGTATATATACATATATACATATATAACCTCGCTTAAGAAGCCCTCGACCCCATGCCACCCCCTCCCCCCCCCCCCCCCCCCCCCCCCGCCCCCGCGCCCCGCGGGGCCGGCGGGGGCGCGGCGCGGGGGGGCGGCGGGGGGGGGGGCGCGGGGGGGCAAGGGGGGGGGGCTTGGGGGTTTTGGGGTTTTTTTATTTTTTTATTTTATTTTTTTTTTTTAAAAAAAAAATTTACAGGGTTTGTGTGCTTTTGTNCATGACCCCCCAATATAAAATCCATTAATACTAAAAAAACCTCGCTTAAGAACCCCTCGCCCCCACGCCCCCCCCCCCCCCCCCCGCCTTGAGCGGGGGCACGCTGATGCGGAAGCCGCGGCGAGACATGGGATGGGGTTTAGGGTTTTGGGGTTTATATGTATATATATATATATATATTTCTACATAAAAACATATTCGACGGGTTTGAGATCTTAAGATGGTGTTTGGCTGGGGTTTGGGTGCTTATAACATTTGTATGTGTATATATATATATATAACATTTCGGTTTAAAGCTTTGGTGTATACTGTTAAATACAGGTTTCCGGGCATTATGTGGGTGTGCAAGTATATATGCACCATATACATGTGTGAATATATATATATATATACATACAAAACACATGTATACATGTATAAATATATATGTATATATATATATATATACACATGTCTCTATACATATATACATATATACATTATATACACAAAGGCGCATGAGTTCGTAATCCAGATGATGCTTTATGTTTTTCATACGAGATATACGTCTCTTTCTATATAATATACACATAAATATATACGCATATACATACATACATGGATGTGTGTACATACAAAAAGCTCCTATATAATGGGAACATAACCGAAACAAACTTCCAGGTGTGTTCCTGGCTTGTTATAACATGCATATACTCACAGCTCATCATACACGTACAGGCGCAAGTCAATATGTGTATGTATATGAGTTATATAATATGTATATGCATATGTATATGTATATATATATATATATATATCGGCATGTGTATGTTTATATGTATATATATACACACACATATAAAAGAAACATACTTACAAAAGACTGGGGCATGATATAAATAAAAAATATATATGTTTTCATGCACCACTCTGTGCATCCCATTCAGCCTCACGAACACAAAAAAGGGGACGTTTTATGATGAAATATACATTATTTTTGTGCGAGTTAAAGCATGGTTCCTGGGAGGCCCATAACCCACTTAGCCCACTTAGCTCTGGACCCAGTAAACCCACTTACGCAGCGGCCGCCCTAACCCAGTTGGTGGACTTAGCCCTAAGTACTTGCCAGACTTAGCAATAAGTCCGTCGTTGTACTTATTAAGTACTTATAAGTCCACACATAAGTACATATAATTGTACCGTATTTACATGCTAAGTAGCACATTTGCATACGATACTTGCTAAGTACATACCCTCGGTCGCAAGTACTTGATATGTCCGTCCGCGCAAGTTATCTCAGATGCGGCACATACATCGATACTTACTGGAG
>BGNK01004636.1:34037-51009 GCA_003297005.1 Symbiodinium sp. clade A Y106 | reverse complement strand
ACTACCACTACCACTACCACTACCACGACCACTACCACGACCACGACCACGACCACGACCACGACCACGACCACTACCACTACCACTACCACTACCACTACCACTACCACTACCACGACCACCACCACCACCACCACCACCACTACCACTACCACTACCACTACCACTACTACTGCCACTACCATTACCACTACTACTACTACTGCTACTACTACTACTACTACTACTACTACTGTTACTACTACCACTACTACTACTACTACTACTACTACGACTACTACTCCTGCTGCTGCTACTACTACTGCTGCTCCTGCTGCTACTACTACTTCTTCTTCTAGGAGGAGGAGGAGGAGGCTTCCTTGGGTGGCTCTTGGGCAGACGATATATGGCAGAGTGGAGGCCCCCGAAGCTTTCTGTCCCAAAGGGTCCCAGTATCAGAAAAGTAGGTCCTTAGCAGATACTTGAGCCCCAACGTATATGGGTAGTTCTCCAAAATAGGAAATAGGGTCCCTTTTTAGCTCCCCAAAATAGTACGGCACCCTTATAAAAAGGACCCCAAAAGGGACCCTAATTTATTGAGCTACCCATATACCATACAGTCATTTGGACCCTTTGGGTGCGTCTCCCTGATGCAGCGGCCGTTTCACATCTGTGCATATACCAGCCAGGCCGTTGATGCTGAAAGTCTGCAGCCGTTGTGGGGTTCAGGTACAGGAAGCGCAAGGATGCCCCAAGGTGCCCGTCTTGGAGGCTAGAATCGCGCTGTTATAGAGATCGCGCATGCCTACGAAGAATTACGAATTTGGCTTGCAGGGTGAAAGGCATTGTTCTTGGTCTGGGTATGTGTGGTCGTAGCACGCAGACTTCCAAGAAGATTGATGCAGGCTTTCGTTGTGAGGCATCAGGTGTCCGGTTCGGACAGCTAGCTTCTTTCCTAGTTTCTTCAGGGTAGGGCTTAGGTTCGGGGTTTCTGGTTTCTGTAGGGCAGGGTGCATCGGAGGCGCTGTGGCTGCACGTGCGACAGCACCAGGACAGCTTGCGTGCCAGCGCTTCTTGCTGGCATATGGTATATGCTCAAGTTCAAAACAGCCCTCAATCCTGAACCCTGAACCCTAACCATAAGTACCACTGAGGGGTCTCGGTATTGCAGGTCTTCATAGGAATAGATAGGGGCATTGCTCAAAATACTGTCCCCAACTAGCCATGTTTAGGGTTTCGGGTTGAGATATGCTTAATGTAGAGGCCTAAATCCGCATCATGAATTTAGTATATTGGGCCCCAACACCCTGTTGTAATTATTAAGGCCCCTACATGAGGGTCTCCTTGCAATTCGGAACCGTGTTCCAAGTGCGTCTGGTGCTCATCTACTTCAGGACAACCCGGATGCGCCGTCTCAACAGCTATGATTGTGTTTAAATGCCATCTCAAAGGCGGCATGCAGCTGTATAGTTTGTACTTTGGCCTTCAAGGTGTTCCCCAAAAGTAACTTTAGTTTAGGGCCAGTGTTTAAACTGCATGACTGCGGGTATGTAAGGCCTCAGGCGGCCTCAGGTTCGGTTGCACGGTTTGGAGCCCGAATCTTGCGAAGTATCCCTGACATCTCGCACAAAATCCTGAAACATGGGGATTCACTTGAAAGGACCTGAACCCCAAACCCTTATCCCCAAACCCTACTTCAAGAATTTCAGCTAACCCCAAATGCTCCGGTTCTCCTGAGATGCACCCCTACATGAAACCCGAAATTGGCCTAAACCCCAAACCTTAGGACCCTAAAACCTAAACCCTAAACCCCCGCAACTTCTTGAAGATCCGATTTGGTCCTCCCTAAAACGCTAAGGGCTGCATGTGCCCATATCGTATATACCTTGGCCTTAAAGGGGCTCGTTTATCGGTACTTTCAGGCCTAAGTCTTAAGTCGGCCTAAGTATATACGACGTGTGTATATGGAGCCTTAGGGTAAACCCTAAATCCCGAGCCTTTTGATGCTCCCCAGGCTGTCTCGTACAATGCGACCATCAGCGCTTGCGAGCCGCCCAGCTCGACCTGGGGATCCCAAAACCTACTGTTACCTGAACCCTCCAAAACCTACTTTTTTGTAGGGTCCCTATAAAATTCATATTAGGGTTTATAATAAGAACCTACAAAAAAGTACGGTTTGGTAATTTAAGGTAGGGTTTAGGGTTTACAGGGTTTAGGTTTTCGGATCCAAAAACCTATTGTTTTAAGGGTTATACCCTCTAATTAAGGGGTCATGACCTGCTATTTCGTAGGGTTTGGGGATACAGGTAGGGTTTAGGGTCCTGAACCTTAAACATCGAACAATGACATATTTTCCGAATGCCAATCTACAGGACGACTATCCTGAATCCAAGATGCCTTGGACCGTCAGCCTTAAACTTAAACCCTAAAGCCTACCTTTGGCATCCAAGACCGACCTTTTTAAGGAATTCTTTACAGAAACCATAGTAAGGAACCCTAACAAGGTGGGTTTTTCCGGCCACAGGTAGAGTCCTGAGCCACCCAAGTCGGCTTTGAGCCTGGGGTTTTTGTACACCCGACAAAGGTCCCACACATGATCCGAGCAGGGTTTGAGAACCATTGTTTGGTTGGCGGTGTCGGGGTTTAGATTCTATTTGGCGCAGTCCTAAATCTCAAATCTCGAATGCTTCCGAGGAAGCTTTAAATCCGAAACTCTAGTTATAGGGGCCCATGTGCCCATAGAGTATATACGTACGATTGTCGGGTTATAACTTGAATCTTAGGCCCGATTGACCTTAGCCCGACGGCTATAGAACCCTGAAGGGAAGTTTTAGGGGACATCCCTGGTAGATCCCTCATTAAAGGAGACCCTTAAACGAAGGCTTTGAAGGAACTTTTTACTTAAAGGAAACCTTACAGCAACGTGCAAAAGGACACCTCAAAGGAAACCCTACACCCAAAGCCCAAAGGAACACCTGGTCGTTAAACACTTTAAGCCGGTGAGAAACCCTCAAGTGAAGCTCCAAACCACCTTAACCCCAAACCCCAAACTAAAGCCAAAAACCCTAAACCCTAAATCCCAAAATTAAGCCTAACACCCCAAAGCACAAACCCTTAATCCCGAAGCCTAAACCCCTACAGAAATCCTCAGAGGACCTTAAAGAATCTCGTTTCCGACGACCCAAAAGGACGGCCGGGAGTTGGCATCAGGCACTGGCACTCCTCGGGCAGATGCAGGAAAGGTTCTCCTTTAAAGGCTCCTGTAAGAGGTCTTGACTGTCTGGTGATTAGTAGTGTTTAGGGTTTGGGGTTTAGGTTTTAGGGTTGTAGGGAATGGGGCAATGGATCCCCATAGTAGTCCCTATATAATCCCCAATAGCAGTATCCATGATCTCTTCCCCCATTTCCTACTAAGAACCAGACAGCGTACAAAAAAGCCTAAACCCCTATAGTATAACCCTTATAGTAGAACCCTTATAGTATACCCCTTATAGTAACCCTTAAAGGAACCCTTAAAGGAACCCATTCCCTACTCAGAACCAGACAGTCTTGAGGGCGAAGAGGTGTTTAGAACCCTTAACCAGGAGACCCCAAGGGGCCTTTGTCAGAGCCCGCATGGTCCTTAATAGTAGGTATTTGGGGAATAATAGAGGGTAGTTGGGGGGTCTAGGAACATATGGTTTGGGAAGGTATTCCCCATAACAGTACCTTGGACCCTTTGGGATTTCATAATGGGTTTCAAGGCTTGTCAAGGGTTCTGCAAAGGCTTCAAAGGGTTATACAGGGGTTTATTGCGCCTTTCGGTGCGTAAGAAGCTTTAGGGCATATATTATAAGGGTCTCTATTTTCGGAAACTCCCACATAGGGGCTTCATATATACTACCATCATAGACTTAGGTCCCTGAGACCATGGTAGGAATGGTCTTGTGGGACCTACTTCCGTAATGGTAGTGTATATGTATATATATATATATAGCCTCTGGGTTAAGGCGAAGCCGAAGTTTCTACATGGCACCGAAACGTACCGAAGCTCCAGTGCGCTAGGCATAGAAGCCTTACCCAGTACGGATCCTTGATCAGCCACAAACGTGCAAGAACACAAAGAACTTCTTAAAGACTCTTAAATAGGAGCCCTTAATAGTGTCGACGGCAGGAGGCGGTTGAAGCCGATGTCGTCACCTTCGGTTCTTTAGCAGCTGGGCTGAGGATTGGCTTAGGGTTTAGGGTTTAGCGTTTAGGGTTTAGGATCTAGGGTTTAGCGGGTTTAGAATCTAGGGCTTGGGGTTTAGGGTTTAGGATCTAGGGTTTGGGGTTTGGGGTTTAGGATCTAGGGTTTGGGGTTTGGGGTTTAGGATCTAGGGGTTATGGTTCAGGATTTAAGGTTTGGGGTTTAGGGTTTAGGATCTAGGGTGCAGGGTATGGGGTATCTTCTTATTCGCAGTTTAGCTTTCTGCGCTTAGTAGGTGTTGAGGTGTGTTCGTTCTACGTGGCTTTTTGGCTTGCATGAAATAGGGTTGTATGCTTCCGCACATAAACAGGTGTTGATAAGATTAGGACACCCCTGAGGGTCCAAGTACGACCTCTCATAAGACTCTGGGGCGTTTTCTGGGGTGCCAAAATCATAAATACGGACTACTTGGACCGTTAGGGTAATTTAACTGTAACCCTTAAACCCTAAGTTTCTAAACCCTAAACCCCTCATGAACAAGGACTACTTGGACCCTGAGGGCCTTACTTAGGAGCAGGACTACGACCGACATGAATAGTAAGGCTTTGGATACCAGAACCCATTCGAATCACGGTATTTGCGACCTAACCCCTAAACCCGTTAGACCATCACAGTGGCAAGTTCGACAACTACATATTTGGGCTGAAAGGCCGTAACCCTAAACCCCCCACCCCCTCAGCTGCAAGCCGAAATAGAGGGATCGGAATAACTGAATTGAGTAATATGATCCCCTGAGAGTGTCTATGATAAGGATGGCCATTTCACGATCCACGAATCTCAGTGTGATCTTGCAAGGCCCTTATGGCCATATAGGAAGCTAACTCAGGTGTCTTCCGCCGGTCGCGCAGCACAGTGGCAGCAAACATTGGACTGGCTGCGTGCAGCGCAGGTCCCAGGCGCTCTGCCCTTCAGGGTCCAGGGTAATTAGGGTTAATATACAGCGAATCCCAGAAAGTTGGAACATGGGTTTAGGAGGATTCGTGCTAGGATCCCTTATACTTTACCTTAAGGGCATGAGGATAATGATGTTCCAACTTTCTGGCTTCTACTGTAGGGGTCTTAAGACTTACCTGGCGCTCCAAAAACCTACTCTTTTAAGGGTTCTACCCTCTAATTAAGGGGTCAGAACCTACTATTTTGTAGGGTTTGGGGTCACAGGTACCTATACCTTTTTTTGTGCGCGGGGTCCTTGTGAACCCTATAGCATATACCACAGCCCTATTCTAATTATTAAGGCCCCTAGAATGACGTTTCCCAAGAAGCTTGTTCATGCCACCTCCGGACAGCCAACCCATCGTAGCAAGAGGGTCCGTACATATACTCCATATGGGTCCTTTAAGATTTCCTTGTAAGAGTATCATACCCTAGGGCTCTAAGGACTCATATATTAAGGCTTTTGGGCCCGAAGGCCATACTATATAAGGCTTTTGGTCTATGTTGATGCCCAGGGATAAGGGTTTAGGGTATGAGGATCCATATATATATATACTATGGAATTAGGTCCCCCAAAACCATTATTAAGATGGTCTCTTGGGACTTAATTCCATAATCCTAATGTATCTGGACCCTCTGGAGTAGCAGTTGTGATTGCTGACGTGTAGTCTGCAGGCCATGATGCAACCTTGATCTTGAGTGCCGTCATGTCCACGACGGCGCAGGCAAGCAATTCAGTTGATTTCCACAACCTTGGACCCTAACACTATACACTCTCATGGTTTGATCCTGACTTCAAGGATCTTCCAGGCACCACCCATCCAAAAAACACCTAAGAACCTGGACCTCTAAACCCCTCAAACTCTGAACACTAAGCCCCAGAACCCCAAAATCTCTTGTCTCCGAGTAAGTGGATCCTCAGCACCTTTGTGGGGAAATTTTACCCAAATCATTGTGGCCAATCCTACTATGGAAGACCTACTTTCCATTATCATCAAGGTATTTACAACCCTCTTTTGGAATATCCGAAGGCCTCGCAGTGGCGGCAGACAATGGCGCTCCTGGAGGAGGAACTCCTGGGAGGGGGGGGTGGTCTCTTAGACTTAGGGACTTAGGGTTTAGGGTGGGTTTAGGGTTTAGGGTGGTCTCTTAGACTTAGGGACTTAGGGTTTAGGGTTTAGGGTGGTCTCTTAGACTTAGGGACNTTGTTTGATTAACCCTACACGGCGCACCCGAAAGACAAAGCTCCTGTTCCACATACGAACGTTCGATACTGCAGGGTCTATAGGGTTTAAGGGTTTGGGGTTGGGGGGGGGTTAGGGCTTAGGGTTTAGGATGTAGGGAAGAGGGTTTATAGGGTTTAGGGCCTAGGGCCTCGGGCTTAGGGCTTAGGGCTTAAGGCTTGGGCTGAGAGTATAGGGTTCAGGTCTTCGGGTTTTCTGAAATATAAGCTTGAGTAATTACCGCACATCTTCCTTGGGGTTCCTTGCAACACGTGCCCAAGCCCTTTTCTAATTGTGCAGGGCCCCGATAATTGATGAATATGGGTTTCTGTAGAGTATCGGGTTCCCTTCTGAGTAGGGTCCTGGGATACTTACATATCTAATGTCTAATGAATATGCAATGGGTAACTGCAGCAGGGGGTTTAGGGGTTTGGGATTAAGAATTGGCAGTGCTAGGAATGGGTGGGTAACTGGAACTGGCTGGAACCCTGGTGGGTCCAAGCGTTGGAGGGTCTTGTGCTTCAAGGCTTTGGGAAGTTTCCGGACCTCTACTGCTTTGGGAGCCTTCCTTGAATATGTCCGGGCTGTGTGCTAACGATTTACCTTGAACTACCAAAACTACTTGTTTTGTAGGGACTCTATAAATTCGCCATCGGGGTTTATAAGAAGAGTCTACAAGAAAGCGTTTGCAGTACTGTTGAATATTCGGGCTGCTCCAGCTGCTGGAACACACTGTGTTTAGTGAGAAAGCTTGAGATGCCCAGCGACAGGTGTTATGGGTTTGACATGTCAAAGCTTTAACATATTTTCTCAGCCGCCATATTATCACGCATGGAACCTAAACACCTTTGTAAGCCCCGCCCAAACTGCAGCCCTAAACGTTCCTCAATAGTAGGTTATGACCCCTTAAATGTAGATTACAATCCATAATCAACCAGTATACTTGAAGGGGCAGGGGACTTAGTAAGGTGGTTATAAGTAGGGTTATAATTAGGGTAACTCCATTTAGGGCACGTATAACTCTACTTATCACCTACTTACTAAGTCCCCTTCAAGTGGGATTTGTATACCACGTAATCGTAGCCCTTTACACCCTGGAAGCCCTCAACCCTAAACCCCAAATGGGAGTTTCCGAAAATTAGGGGTACCTTATTTTGGGGTCGTTATAATAGGGATCCTACTACTCAGGGTACTATACGAGGGTCCCCTATTTTCCGAAACTCCCAATCCCAAACTCTAATTGTCACACATGAGCCGCAAAACCCTAAACCCTAAACGCAACGTTCGAGGTCGGGGCTGACCCGGACGTAGCAGCCGTGGAGGTCTGCCACGGCTCGGGGTTTAGGGCTGAGGGTTTCGGGTTTAGGCTTTAGGGTTCAGGGTTTAGGGTTTAGGGTTTAGGGTGGGTGCAGGGTGTGTTCTAGAGATTCTGGAGTGCTTTGGAGCTTCTTCTTGTTTGTTCTGGGGTTTAGGGCTTTGTAGGGTATCAAGGTTCAAAGCTTGTGTTTAAGTGGTTTAGTTTTCAGGTTTCGAGCTTTACGGGATGAAGTTCTTGATTTCATGATGCAGTACACTAAGCACCTGGAATTCTGGAATTATAAATGTAAGTGTCTGCTTGGATGCTTGAGTTCTCTTGTTTTGTCCATCAGCAGCTACTGCTGGGTAGTAGCCCTTAGCCCCGCACTGCGAACCCCAAATTTGCAGATCTATTCTCACAACATTTAGGCCTCAACCCAACCTGCAACTACTTGGGTGGTTGTGAAAACTATGGTCCCTTTTTGGGTCCATAATATAATACGGCACCTATTATTTAGGGTACCCAAAAAGGGAGCCTTATTTTGACAACTACCCACTTCTCGATGCAGTCATGAGTTTGTCCTGGGGCAAGGTCGTTATCAAACCTTGGATGAGACGGGTCGAGACGCAAGAACAACCCCAAAACCCCAGCACGTGCAAAACCCGGAGCCTTAAAGTGTGGCTGTGGAAGCCTAAACCCTTCCTTAAACTACCAAACCCTACTTTTTTGTGGGTTCCTAAACCCTAATATGGAATTTATAGGGACCCTACAAAAAAGTAGGTTTTGGTAGGTTAAGGTTAGTCCAACCCCTGAACTCCAGATCCTAAACCGTATAAACCCTAGATCCTAAACGTTAAGCCGTAGATCCTATGTTCCACACACCCGTAGTGTAGACTCCATAGCCAGAACCCGTACAACCATTGCGTGCACTGCCATGATGGGATTATAGAGCTCAAAAACCATAGGCGGGATAGTCTTTTGTGCTTAATTCCATACTCGTACATAGTTGCATAGCATCCCGGTTACGGACTACGTACGACCTGTTGATGCACACAGCAAAAACCTCTCTGAATCCATTAGAGCAGTATAGCAATGCACGTTAAACCGCATCGTGGGTGCATATACTTGCAAAGTGAACCCTATCGTAAATGTCAACCCCCCTAACACAGAAGCGAGTTAGATTGATGGACCCTGGCAAAGTTCTGCAGCTCCCAGACTCGAAAACCAAAACCGCACCTAAGCCACCAAACCCCGGAACCCGAACCCCGAACCACTTAGTCCTTTAAGCCCCGAATCTCAACACTGACGAGGCCGCCCTGGATTCCCTGGAGCTGAGATATCCGGCTGCAAGAGCATGAGACGTTTTCGGGGGTGCGAAGTGCCCTTCACACCATTAAGAGAAGAATACTTGCCAAAATCAAAGCCTCATTGATCCCCTTAAACAATCACCCGGTTCAGTAAAGCTCAATAAAGCTGATGAAAAGCTTAACCCCCCAAAGACCTACGTTGTGGTGGCGGGGGTTCGTAGTAGTATGAATTTCTGGTATAAGTCCTTGAGAATCTAAGAAGGCAGGACTTTTTCGAGTTCAGGTTTTTAAACCGTTGGCCTTCCCGAAACCCTAAACCCTAAACCAAATAGAAGACGTAAAACGACCCGAAACCTTGAACCCTACAGTCCAAATGAAACCCAAACAGAAACATTCCAGGTCAGCAGCCAAAGTCAGCTCCGCAGTTGCTGCACTGCGCAGCGCGCGCTGGGATCAAAGCCATCCCCAAAAAGAAACGACTTTTGAGGTTTAGGCTTCAGAATTTCAATTTCAGGGTTCGGGGGTTTATGGTTTGGGGTGTCGCTCTGCGTTTTGGTCACAATTTTTTAAACTGATTCCCAGAACCCAAACCTCCGGTCCTAAAGCCTAGTCTCCAAGCGCAAAAACTCTGCTCAGTTCTTCACGCGTTTCCGATGGCACGATGAAGGTGCGTCGTAGACCGGGTGGTAAGAAAATCATTCATAGGCTTTTCGGGTTGTCGCAGCCTTTTAGCCTGAGACTCCATGTGCCACTGCAGTACGTACTTACAAACATCGACCTAAAAGCGGGTCGGGTAGTCTATACTACATGGGTGGTTGTCTAAATTATGGTCCCTTTTGGGGTGTTGGTTATAAGTAGGGTTATAATTAGGATAACTCCACTTAGGGCACTTATAACTCTACTTATAACCTACTTACTAAGTCCCCTGCCCCTTCCAGTAATGGCTGGGGGAGCCCTGTTCACCACTGCGTCGCTGGTATGCTGCTGCCTTTTTTTTAAAAACAGCCGGGCTGTCATCGGGAACACCCTGATTGGCGTGCTACCTGTTGATGATCTAAACCCTGGGGTTCCTTTAAAGGGAGCTATAAGGGCACCTTTCAGGGGTTCCTTTCAGGGATCTATGTAGGGTTTTAGGGTTTTGGGATGTTTTGGGTTGAGGATCCCTGAACTGGAAACCCGACGTGTGTCAAGAGGAACGTTCTGAGGGCAACTGGGATGACTTTATACAGTGGGTCCTAGAGCCCCGGACTTGAGGCCTAATCTCTAATAAAACTATTTTGAGGGTTCCTTATTATGATTATAGTATACTGGGCCCCAGAACCATGTTCTAATTGTTAAAGCCCCTATAGCAGATCCTCGAGATCCGAATTCTATTCTCAATAGACCGTAAGCCCAGGACGCTATACTCCTACGTAGAACAGCTGCCACGTCCGAGCATGATGGTCGCTTCTGGGTTTGGGATGGGCCGGCACACTGGCTTCCAGCGAGGCATCTGACTACAATGCAAGGTCCTCCGATAAAATGGGATAGGGCTCCTTTATGGGTTCCTCTAAGATCCCCAAGGGTCCTTAGGGTTTCTGAATAAGTAGCAACATTGCTCCCTCGCGTTTCCTACTACATTCACTTCACAAACCTTTGAATCGTCATAGTTCTACTGAAATTACGTAACTCCAAGCTTTAGCCTAGTTTATCAGAACCCGAAGCCGTAAAGCCCTATGGAACCCATATAAAACAGTTCAGTCACAAGAAACCCCATCAAAAAAAATCGGGCGGCCCGCAACCCAGACAAGCCAGCAGGGGTCCTTGGAAACAGCCTTTTTTTTTTAAAGACCGGCTGTTGTGACATCGGACGGTCATGCCTCGCCTAACCCTAAACCCCTAACCCTTTTAAAGAGCGTGAGACCGTAGTCCTCAGTGCTGACATCCTTGCAGTCCTTGATCCCCATTCTTCATCCCAAAAGCTCCAGAATCCTAGAAACCCTAAAGCTTTGAAGCCCTACGTACCCCTAGGAAGCTTAGGCACTCTTGTTTCAGCTTTTGACATAAAAATGCCCGGCTAAATCCCAGCAAACTAAAGCAACCCCAACCCTATAAGCCCCTAAAACCCTGTTGCCCTACCCTGATCCAAAGGGTCCAAAATACTTGCACAGTAGAATGTAGGGTCTCTATATGAGGAGTTACTATTATGATTTTGGGAAGTATCCCCCATGACGGTGGTTTAGGGTTTAGGGTTTAGGGGTTTAGGGTTTAGGGGGTTTAGGGTTTAGGGGTACCTAGGACCCTTGTCCCGAGCCCTGAACCCTTCCGCTTCCTCTCGGGAGGCGTAGGGAGATGCCGAGACGCGGCAGAGGAGACTGGCAGAAGGCTGGAACCCTGGGCATCAAAATAGGTCAAAAGCCTTATATACTATGGTCTTTGGGCCCAAAAGCCTTAAAACATGAGTCCTTAGATTCCTAGGGGAAGAGAGTGGACCACACGTGAGGTGCGGTTTAGGGCTCAGGCAAAGGATTGCAATGTTAAAGCTCAGGGCTATTGCGGGTTCCATTGGTTCCCTTGAGGGCTTCCTTCAAGTTCACAATCCCTAAGGCTCCATGTACCCAAATGGTATATACTTTGGCCTGAAAGTCGTCCCTATATTGGTACTTTGGGGCCTAAGTATATACTGTTTGGGTACATGGACCCTTAGGGAATGTCGCTGTCGAAATAAGTAGTAACAGTTTCACCCATCCTACGATGGACTGTGCCCTGTGCTCAACATGGAATGCAAACGTGAAAGTAGCAGATGCCTCAACGTGTGTGAATGCTTCTACCCTCGCTAAGCCCCTAAACCCTAAACTACCATAAACCCTGCTCACCTAACCCTCAACGATGAAACCCTCAACTACGTATACCCTATAGTCCTCCAGTCCCTAAGCCCTAAACATCCCTACCTAGTAGTAGAGTAGGTAACCTTAACCTTTTGGGGTAGTATAGTCCCTATATAATCCTTACACTATGAAAAAGGTTAACCTTTGGTTCCCCATGATACCCGACAAGTAGGCCTAAACCCAACGCCTTGACCGTCCCGTAACCTTGAGCTTACAATGCATAGTGGGAGGGGCCTGAGCACTCCATGATGTTACTCCTCCTAAAGGGTCCTGGGTACTGTTATAGGGGATACTTCCCGACATCATAGGATTCCCCAATATAGAAACCCTAGATTCTAGTATATATAGGTACCTAGGACCCCCTAAAGGAACCCTAAAACCCTACACCCCTAAAGAAACCCTAGATTCTACTTTGTACGTACTCAGTACCCTTTGCGCGTCACGGTTCAGAGTACCCTTTGTTGCGCAATGCACCCCAAAACCCTATTCCTAAGGGTCCAAGTTGTCCTGATTTGCGGTTTTTGGTACCTGTAAAAGCCCAAGAGTCCTATAGTATTAAGTACTTCGACACTTAGGGAAACGCCCTTAAAGGCTCTGCAACTTCTGTCAGCGCTGGGACACCAGGCTTTGCAACAGATACCTGGCACAATAGAGCACTGAAAGAGATGAAGAATAATCTGACCAGTACCTATTGTAGATAATTTGACAAGTGTCGATTTCCCTATAATAGGGTACCCCAAAACGAGTTCGAATTCTCAAGAGTCCTTCTACTGCAGAGATCTGGGTGGTTTGGAGCTGTCTTGCAGTTGTTACCTTAAGGCTCCTGCACCTTTGTAGTGAGATCCCGAACCCCAGCTCGGCAAACCGAAGCCCTCCCCCAGAAAGCCCAACATGCTCTTAGGAGACTTCATAAACCCTAAACCCTAAACCCCTAAACCCTTAATACCTCAACCCTTAATCCCTAAACCCCTAAACCCCTAAACCCCTAATCCCTTAACCCCTAAACCCTAAACCCAAGGGCCCTCAACCCCTAAACCCTAAACCCAAGGGCCCTAAGAGCCCTAAACCCTGAACTCCTTCGGTTACTTGGAGGCTCAGGATACCGAGCTTCCAAAATCCGTTAATTAAGGAACCATGATTTAAGGAAACTTCCTTAATTAAGGAATTATGATTTAAGGTATATTCCTTAATTAAGGGATTTTGGAAGGTCTGGGGATACCGAGCTTCTGTTTCACCGGATCCCTCGAAAGGGGCTTTCGGGTTCAGATGTATTGGGTTTTGGTATTTCTTATGAGATCAGCAGATTTGGTAAGTAGGAAGTAGGTAGAAGTATGAATGAGATAGCCCCTACTTTCGGAAACGTATGACTCGCGTTAGCACCTACGTAGTAGGATCCAATGGTCCTTGGGGTATGCAGGACTCCAAAAGTTTGGTTCAGCAGGGGTTTAGGGTTCGGTGATTCTGGGGGTTCGGGGTTCGGTCATCTACGCAAAGTGGTTGGGGCGTAAACCCCAAGGGTCCAAAGGTCCTTGACAAGAGAGTTACGTGTGTAGGCCAAAGCTAAAATCCAAAGCACATGTTTTCCCAACTAAGGGGGTGGAGGGTTTGAATTTGGGTTTCATCGAACAAAGCTTTAGGTGTTGACGGGTTGCTTGAAGGCTCAGCGGTATTTATTAGTGTCCGAATTCAGGAGATTGAAGCAAGCCGCTCTACAACAAGAGCAATGTCACTGATATCTCCGTCTGAAACCCACTTACGAAATCTGCTGCACCAACAGCAGGATCAGCGTTGGCTCTTCCAATCATCACCCAAAACCGTCACTCCTCACTGGTGCCATCGCATACGCATCTCTACCCGAGTCACAATCTCAAGAACCGCGCAGCAGCTCCACAGTACCTCAGCTGCTTCCCAGAACGTACAAGGATGATGGCATTTCGTGGGTTTCATAGGTTAGCTGGTTACCTATAGTGAAGCCGAAACATGCTGGATTTGACCATAGAGAATCAGGAGTCATGCTGAACACAATGATGAGGATCAGGATGAGGATGAACACGCAACTGCAAATGTTGAATGCGTAGATTATATAAAGATCATGGTAGCGATGATGCCGACGGTACTGCAAGCGTAGCACATGCCAAACGCATTGTGTGTGTATGTGGGGGGGGGGTATTGGTGGCTTCACCCCACTAGCCCAGGAATGTGCGGTCGTGGACATCAGTCATCAGCATGCTCGAGACCCTTGGCAGTGAACATGTTAACTATCCAGAAGGCTTCAATGTCCTTCCTCGAAATGGATTGAACTGTGTAGGTCTTGCTGTTGGGGCATTTCAAGGTTTGCATACTCTGAATACCAGGTCCGTAAGAATCGAGAAGCCCTTCCGAGAGCAATCCTGACACCTTCAAAAAAGGAAACCCCAAACCCTAAACCACCCGCAACAACGGCTTTACTTGCGTGTCAAAGGCCATGTCGGTTCTGCTGGTTGGCGGGGACGAGGTTGAAGCCACGTACTTGTAAGGCTGGTGGTGATGCCGCCTTTGCAATCCACATCTTGGCTTCTCAGAGAGCTTCCTAGGGCTGTGTGTCCAGGTTTTTCTCGGAGAATTCTTATACATAGTAGATACACATATACACGTATGTGTGTACATTTTTATGCATATGTATGTATACATATGCATCAAACATATATATATATATATATACATGTGGCAAGGACCTTTATGTATTATTTGACGGGTCTGTCTTTGTATAGTATTCAATCTAAATTATTCAGCTGCGGCTCAGGGTTGAGGTGTCGTAGCTGCAGGCTCCTCATCGGGTTTAGGATTGCGCAGCCCAAGATCTACTACCAATTTTCCCATTCCTACTACCCTACTCCTCCTTTCTACCACTCTGACTCTCCTATTCGCGCCTTCCTATTCCCATTTCTCTAGTCCTACTCAGTCCTACTCACTTTCTCCCATGCTCATGCTCCTCTTCTCCTGTTTCAGTAATCTTTCATTCTTTATTCTTATCCTCCACTCCTCATTCTCTTACGCCCCTACTCCTGCTCTTCTACTCCCACTCTCCTACTACTCTCTTACTCCTGGCTTCTTGCTCGTACTCTCCTGCTGCGACTTTTCTGTTCCTTTGCTTTGATTCGTATTCTCCCTACCCGTAGTCCCCTTCTTCTATTGGATTACTCACCTTGCGTCGACTCCTGCACTCCTATTGCTACTATTCCATTCGTATTCTCTCCTACTCTCTTCCTGCTACTCTTCTTTTCCCTCCAAGGAGTAGGAATCGAGGCAGGGCAGTATGAAATATAGTGGTGGGAATCCCGCAAAACTAGGAATAACTAACATAAATGCAGGAGAGAGTACGAGCAAGAACAGGAATAGCGGTAGACATAGTCCTAATTTAGAGGCAGTGCATGGAGGGCAAGGAATAGGAAACTAAATTGAGAGAGTAGGAATGGATGTGAGGGAATTGGAATAAGACAAAAAGAATGAGAGTAGAACACATTTTAAATGGGAGGATANGAGGGCAAGGAATAGGAAACTAAATTGAGAGAGTAGGAATGGATGTGAGGGAATTGGAATAAGACAAAAAGAATGAGAGTAGAACACATTTTAAATGGGAGGATAGGGGGTAGGGAGCACAGGAGCATGTGCAGGGTGAGTTTGACAGTAGGAGTCGGAGGATAGAAATATGCGAACAAGAAACGGAGAGTTAGACTAGGAGAGGAGCCACATATTAGGAGCAGGAGAGTAGGAGGGCAGGAGTAGAATTTAGCAGAAAAAGAGACGTACCAGGAGAAGACGAATAGGAGAATAAGAGTAAGATAATGACATCTGACTATCCCGTTATGCTTCTCTTCTAANAAGACGAATAGGAGAATAAGAGTAAGATAATGACATCTGACTATCCCGTTATGCTTCTCTTCTAACCTAATCTTGTACTCCTACTCACCTACCCCTATTCTCCGATTCTTACACTTACCAGCCTCTCTTATTATCCTACTATTTCTCGTTTTGAAACAATCTACTTACTATTGGTTGAAAAATCATGTCTCTTGCACTACTGTTCTCGTACCCCTAGTGTCGAATTCATCGTACTCCTCGGCAGGAATAGAGGAATAGGAATAGGGAAGGAAATACAGGTAATGGGGTGGGAATGTGATGGGAGCCGGAGTCTACCCTCATACTTTGTTCAATCCCATTAATTATCTCACTCCTACTTTCCTGCTTATTACTCTCCTACTACTACCCTCTTGTTCCTGTTCATCTACTTTACCTTCCTGTTCTGATTATCATACCGCTGCGCTCCTATTCCTGCTTTGCCACTCCTGCTGTCTGCCACTCTTACTCTCCTGTTTGCACCTTCCTATTCCCATGTTCATAGTCCTACTCTCCTACTCCCATGCTCATGCTTCTGCTGTCCTATTACAGTTTCCAATCCCCCAGACTTTCTTCAATTCCCTTCTTTCCTATTCTCCANTCTGCCTGCTCTCCTACTCCTGCTCTTCTTTCCTACTCCTACTCCTCCTACTCCTACTCCTACTCCTACTCACTTCTACTCTCTTACTCCTGGTTTCTTTCTCGTACTCTCCTGCTCCTTTCTATTCCTTCGCTGTGACTCGTATTCTCCCTGCCCCTAGTCTCCTCTTTCCATTGGAATACTCTTCTTGTCCTACACTTTCCCCATTATTCTGTTACCCTACTCTCTTCCTCCTACTCTTCTTTTCCTTGAAGGAGTAGGCATCGAGGTAGAGCAGTAGGAATAGCAACAGTGGTAGAGATTGGGACAAGACTAGGAATACCATACGTGTAGGGGCAAGATAAGAACACAAGTAGCGGTAGAATCGTAGAAGTAGCGCTAAGCGGAGGAGTAGTGGAGGGGGGGGGGAGCGGTAGGGAGCGGTAAGGAGTGGGAAACAAATTCAGAGAGCGTAGAAGTAAAAGAGTAGGACAGGTAGTCTAGAAGTAGACATAAGAGAGCTGGAATAAGAGTAAGAACCGAGCAGGGGTTTAGCAACTGTCCGGGTCAAAATTTGGTGCGATCGGGCTGCGACCCTGTCAAAGTGCTGTAAATGCCACACGAAAACCGAGCAGGGGTTTAGCAACTGCGCGGGTCAAAATTTGGTGCGATCGGGCTGCGA
>BGNK01004636.1:810-26243 GCA_003297005.1 Symbiodinium sp. clade A Y106 | reverse complement strand
AGGCTAGATAGATAGTTCGCTAGGCGACGATAGGCTACGGTTGGAGTAGGCCCCTAGGATCCACCCCATTTTCTTAAGCCCTAATCCCGAACGATCCTCATATAAGTTGGGGGTACCCGATCCACTTAGTTCGGGTTGGTTTAAGCCCTAGGCCCTAACCCATATATATATATATATCAATGCGGCACACCCTACATCCTTCTGAACCCGACCCTAAACCCTAAAACCTTAAACCACGGGCCCTCGAAACCAACCCCAAACCCTATCTTTAAACCCCAGGCCTGAGGCCTAACCCAAAACCCTAAAGCCCGAAACCACCCGAAAACTCCGAATCCTTAAACTCCCGGAGCCTCAACCCAAGAACCTGAATCCCGAATAAACCAAGCCCAAACCAACTCAATTATAATCCTTAAATCCCGAACTCTAACCCAAACCAACCCGTGCCCGATCCCATCCCTAAACCCTATAATCCCTGAACCCGTATATGTTTTAAAGCCGCTGATATATTTTATATATAATTTTATCATTTTGCATAAGCAAGCCCAGATCCATTGGCAGGCCCTGCTTCGCGCCGCTGCGGCTTCAGCTGCCGGCGGACCAAAGCGGCCTCGGAAGGCCGCTTTAACCCATAATATAAGACCCTTAAGGATCCCTAATCCTCTGCCCTAGATTGGGTTTAGGTTTCAGTGGGGTTGCGATTTCGGATTAGGTCGTTCAGGGTTTGTTTCAATATAGCCATTTTTTTTGTAGACACGATATAGATTTTTTTGGGCTTCAGATCTCGAGGGGTTGTGTCGGGCATGGGAAGGTTTAGGTTTCAGTGGGGTCGAGATTTCGGATTAGGTCGTTCGGGGTTTGTCCATCATAACTATATATATAGACACCTATAGAGGTTTTGGGCTTCAGAGGGGTTGTGTCGGGCATAGGAATTGGGGCTGATGTATATATTATCCTATTGGGGCGCTATAGGTGGGTCGGCTTGGGGTTGCAGGTTCATGCTTTGGGCTTTAAATTAAGACCATATTTAGCATTAATGATTTAAATTGACGGTGATCCAGGGTTGCATGCATGCATGGGTTTAGGATTTATCGTAATATAGGGTTTAGCACAATCCTTAATCCCCGAACCCTAATGGCTCGAACCGCTCGGCGCTGGGGGGGTCGGGGTATCACTGCGAGACGGTGGTACTCGGACCCCCCCAACCCCAAGCGCAAAACCCTTAACACCCATACCCAGCCTAAGACCCCTTGCGTCACAGGTGCCTGGACGGATGACGCATGCCACCTTCGCGAATGCCTGGGCTCCCAGTACTTTAAGGTTTTAGGAATCGGGGTATAGTTAAGTTAGGATTCGGTTTATAAGTTTTGGGGCTTAGCTGAAGTTTCGGTTGTTGTAGTTAGAAGCGGTTGTGCTAAAATTCAACGATAGGCAACTCAATAGCACAAGATTGTGGATCGAAATTGTCGAATACAAAATAAATTATGCATGGGATGCTTCATCTTCAGGATCTTGGTTTAATCTTTAGGCCCAGGTCCCTAATTAATGTTATCCCGGGTTAATTGCTTCCTTGCGGTTTCTCTCTATATTATGTAGCTTTGAACCCTAGAAACCCAACCACACACACAACAATTAATACAACCTCGTCCCTATACTGCAATGCGCACTCTAGCGGCGCGCGCCAGGGCTTAGAAAGTAGGGTTTATAGGATATAGGTCAAACCCACTTGCTTGCCTGAACCCCTAAACCCTATCGACCCTATCCTTATAGTTAGTTTCCCCAGGGCATGCTGAAACCCCAACTTCTATCTCCTGAAACCGTACGTCAGAATCCCAAAACCCTACCTTTCATAATCAACCGGGCCGCGAATTCCGAATGCCCTTCTCGGGGCGAAGATCGTATACCCTAATATATATATAATCCGTATGGCATCATGCATGCAAACCACGGCCTAAAGTTACTATATTTTCTTGTTTCCCTAAACCCTAAACCCTAAATCCTTAACCCGCCGGGGCAAACCCACACAACTTGGCAACGAAGCCAGATGACACCACCGCGAATGGGCCAACGCGGGTCGTCATGGTGCGCTCCCCCGGGGTGCGCTTACACCGTCCACGACTGTGCGATTTCGGCGGTTTCTGCTGCAAGCACTGCCACGACTGCGCACATCAGGGGCAACACCTAGCCAAAAGGGCAGCAGATCCAACAAAGATCTCGCCGATGCAAGGCTTCACGACTATCAAGTCGCTCAGCATCCTTGCAAAGGGCGGCGGCCAAGCTGGCACAAACGAACTATGTCGACTACATCCCGGCCGAGCTCGTCGAGGGTCTCAGGGTTTCATTAAATAGCGGTAGTCATAGCAATGTAAGATTAGAGCCCTCTAGCCCCCCATATAGAACCCACATAATTCGGATCTATGAATCGATCCCGATCGGGGTGTCCAATTTCTAACTAGAGGCATGTTGGCTTGCTTGACATATAGGGTGCAATCACGCTCTGCTTACAATAGGGCAGCTTGAATAAAACAATAAGTAGGGTGACCCCGACCTTAATTAAATCCCCAGTTAAAATAAAATATTAGGCCGCAGCTTGAATTATATAAATTGTAATATATAAATTATAACAAATTAATTAACAGTCTGCTGCCAAGGTGGGCCAATCACCACCATCGACGATCGAGGTGTCCTAGACGCAGGGCTTTAGATGTATGGTTTTTTTTTTGGGGGGGGGTTGACGATAGGGCCTGGGTTAATATATGTCGATGTTAGGAATGGTTGCATTTGGTATGTGGGGTCTGACGTTATATATCTGGTTCGGGTACCCTAGTCCTCTTTCACTTATGCCCCATATATAGGTAGCCCGAGCCCCACATATTATATTACATATTCCAGGGATTGTGGGCTAGCTTATATGTTGAGAATTGAGAATTGAATTCTCGTTGTTTGGATTCGGTCGTACACGGGTTCCGCAGGGTTATATGTGGTCGGGTACCCTAGTCCCCTTTCGCTTATGCCCCATATAGGTAGCCCGAGCCCTATATATATGTTCCAGGGATTGCGGGCCTATAGGGTGTTGAGAATTCTGGCTGTTTGAACTCGAATTGGTTGCGGGTTCCGCGGGGTTACATATCTGGTTGGGGTACCCTAATCCTCTTTCGCCTATGCCCCTATAGGTAGCCCGAGCCCCATATATATGCTCCAGGGATTGCGGGCTTCAGGGTGTTGAGAGTTCTGGCTGTTTGAATTCGAATTGGTTGCGGGTTCCGGGAATATATGTGTTTCGGGCACCCTAGTCCTCTTTCGCTTATGCCCCATGGGTAGCCCGAGCCCCACTTCGCATATTGGATTGCGGACCTAAGCTGGCCCGGGGTGTTAATTGAGGATTGAGAATTTTAGTTCTGGTTGTCTGGATCGGAATTGGCTGTACGGTTTCCGCGGGTTATATATATATATATGTGGTTCGGGTACCCTCGTCCTCTTTCGCTTATGCCCCATAGGTAGCCCGAGCCCCACATATATTATATGTCCCAGGGATTGCGGGCTTAAGGGACTTGAGAATTGAGAAGTCTGATTGTTTGGATTCATGCAAAATATATATATATATATATATGTGGTTCGGGTACCCTAGTCCTCTTTCGCTTATGCCCCATAGGTAGCCCGAGCCCCACATATATTATATGTCCCAGGGATTGCGGGCTTAAGGGACTTGAGAATTGAGAATTCTGATTGTTTGGATTTCATGCATTCCGCGGGGTNCGCTTATGCCCCATAGGTAGCCCGAGCCCCACATATATTATATGTCCCAGGGATTGCGGGCTTAAGGGACTTGAGAATTGAGAATTCTGATTGTTTGGATTTCATGCATTCCGCGGGGTTATATATATATGTGGTTCGTGTACCCTAGTCCTCTTTCGCTTATGCCCCGTAGCCCGAGCCCGACATATGCATGATTATATACCATATATATATATATATATATATTTTTTTTGCTCCAGGGGTTTGCGGGCCTACGGTTGTTGAGGATTGAGAATTCTAGATGCCATGGTCGTCTGGATTGGAATTGGTTATTGTACGGATGTGGTTCGGGTACCTTAGTCCTANGCCTACGGTTGTTGAGGATTGAGAATTCTAGATGCCATGGTCGTCTGGATTGGAATTGGTTATTGTACGGATGTGGTTCGGGTACCTTAGTCCTATTTCGCTTATGCCCTATATATATATAGAGCCCGAGCCCCAGATATATATATATATATATATGTCGATCGGTTTGCAGGCCTAACGGTCGTTTGGATTGGAATTGCTTGGCTCCGCGGGTTATATATATATATATGGTTCGGGTACCCTAGTCCTCTTTCGCTCACACCCCTATATAGGTAGCCCGAACCCCATGTATACAGTTCGAGGATTGAATTAATTTTGAGAACTTCCTGCAGTGAATNTATTGATCGACATAATTTGTGATGGTAGCATATGGTAGTGTGGGGCGGGGGATGGCGTGATATATCTGCTTCGGGTACCCTAGCCCTCTTCGCTTGCACCCCAACATACTATATATATAGGTAGCCCTAATTATAATTAATTAATCTCCCATGCAGGTGTTATCTGATTTCCCCGGCTGTTTGGATTTCATGGTCATGCATAGTGTGTGGGTTATAGGGTTTTTGTCTCTGGTTCGGGTATCCTAGTCCTCTACTTNTAATTAATCTCCCATGCAGGTGTTATCTGATTTCCCCGGCTGTTTGGATTTCATGGTCATGCATAGTGTGTGGGTTATAGGGTTTTTGTCTCTGGTTCGGGTATCCTAGTCCTCTACTTTCGTGCATGCTGCACGAGTTATGGGACTATATATCTGGTTCGGGTACCCTAGTCCTCTTTCGCTTGCACCCCTATATATAGGTAGCCCGAACCCCACACAAATAGACAGTTCCAGGGATCGTTGCATGCTTCATGCTACATAGATCGAGGTTGTTTGGAATAGAAGACACGGGGCTATATATCTGGTTCGGGTACCCTAGTCCTCGCTCGCTTACACCCCTATAGTTAGCCCGAACCCCTATACGATATATACATTTCCAGGGTGCCTATATATTAATTGCTTGGTGTACGGACTCCGGGGTTTTGTATCTGCTTCGGGAAAGTCCTGATATATGAGGGTGTCGTACACGTAGGGCTTGATTGCTTGAGAGTAGCAATGGAGGGGTTTCTGGGATTTAGATCTGGTACCCATGCCGTCCTAGTTATTATATGTGATTCGTGTTATAGGGGTTGGCATGATTCGGGTGCAGGTGTTTAATATCTGGTTCGGGTACCCTATATTCTTCTTTTGCATCGATCGGAGTTCCTAGACGTTGGGATTAGGGTTTGGAATGGTTGGGCTGGCTATTGGGTTTTCAGAAACCCTAGCCCTGGAGAACAACAAAACGCAATATAAACCCTTCCCCAGAATTTATAGCGAAACCCCTATCTATATAATTCATTTAAACCCCGGGGCTGCAGTTATGCAGGGGTCGATCAGTCGTGCCTTGGATCTATGAGGCTCAGCCTAAATTGCAGGCCTGTGCAGCAACAAGAGCAGACTAAATCTCTGTTGACGTGAATCGCTTCTCTTTATGCCGGCTGCGAACGGAAGTAAACCGTGTCACTTTGAAAAAACAGGCCTAATACAAAACCCGGCAAACCCGATCACACTAACACCGATGTCCGGATCTAGGAGCTCCGGGGCCAGGGGTGTGATATATAGGACTAGGGTACCCGGTTCGTTATACTTGCAACCCCGAACCCTAGACTCTAACCCCTGAACCCCCCAACCTCCAGCAGCCTAAAGCTCCAATCCAAATAAGGACGGCGAGTGATCCGATGCATATCAAACTGGTGCGGATTAACTCGATTATATCGATCCACATGGATCCAGATTCGATATCGTCACTTGGTGGACTCGGCAGCAAGCAGCTTAAGTCGTGGCCTCTAGTCGACACAATACTCCAGACCGATTGCACATGCAATGCATGCATGCATGGCTGATTCTATGATATCCTGGACGATCAGGATCGCATGGGCTACGGATCCGTGTGGAATGTATTGCATATATCAGCGTGGATTCAGATCCTGGAGAATCCATATCGTGACTTGGTGGGTGCTGCACAAGCTATCCCGCCGCGTGGTCCTTTATAAGCAAGTGCTTAAGTGGTCTAGAAACACTGTATGTCTACTCATACATGCCCGCTATCCAAGGTTAAATTCTGGATTCTATCGTATACTATTCTGGTGATGGCTGTCGGAAGATCATGCATGCATGGCTTCTCGGATGAACCTATCAGGCAGAATTCCATATATAACCAATCCCTGAACTGAATACTATATCATGTCCCAGGCGCGCCAGATTTCCGAGAATGGAGATGCCAAGCAAGCAGCTGGGCCTATATCGATTCATCATAGGTTTGCGGTTTAGGGTTTAGTTTAGGGTTTAAGGTTTAATTAGGGTTTCGGGTATATTGTGTCGTTTGAGACGCTTCTGCATGGCCCGGGGTCGAGCTTAGGATCTGAGATTACTCGCGGGTTCCTGGAGGTCGAGGTTATTTGCTGCTCCGACAAAAGTTCGGGAGTCCCGCGTGTGCTGAAGCTTGTTCGATCTTGCCATGTGCTTTGCATGCTTGCAAGCGGCTGGCATGCTTTTCTGCTGCAGGTATATAATTCTGTGCACATGAACATGGATCCGTATGCACATGTCGTCGTAACATATCCCGAGGTAGGTACATGCAACGTGCTGCTTCTGTTAATTCTGCATACCTTTTACATGACTGGCGAATTCCCGAAACCCTTGCGTAATACCCAGCATGCGTGTGCTTTACACAACAATTAAAATTAGTGTGTTGCGACATTTTGTCGCATCGGCTTGCAAGCCCGCTGCAGATGCTCGGCTGCATTATTTGTGACATTCGACTTTCATATCTAGAGTCTAGGACTGCATGTGCATGTGACATAATAATTAATATATATATATATATTTATAAAGGAATGCCACGCAAAAAGCTTGGTGGTGACAGTGTGGTGGAGAGTCTTGGTGAGAATTTTGTGATTGTGATATGTTTGCGCATAACCGTGTATGGGGGGGGGTCTGGGCCGAGGACGCTGAAAATATGTATGAAAAAGCACCTGAAGATGGACGAAGTGAAGAAGAACGGCGAGCTCGTTGCCGGTGGGCCTCATGTATACAGTGTTAGATGCTATTGTGTATGCTGTCGTGCCAGGAGGTGACATCCGACGCAAAAGAAACAGCTGGTTTCGTGCGGCCTATGAGGATGCGTCCCTTATCCGTATTGCGAGTGTGCACTCTCTCTGTCTCTCCCTTTGCATGCTCTGTGTCTCTATCAGCTCGATTCAATCTTAGGTCCCTGAAGCGGAGGCCCTCACGAAAGAGTATCCTGGTTGTGGTGAAGGAGATCAATGAAGAACTGAAAATCTGTGCCACCGCTGCATTAAGAATTCATGCATGCATTATTAAATATACATGTGCTGCTTATATGGCATCCCATGCTCAGGCCCGTATGGCCTGGATGCTCAAGCTTGGGCTTCGGTGCAGGACTACAGAAGCAAGCATATGTGTGCATGAGACGACCGTCGATCTCGATCTGTAGATGTGCTAAAATATCCGGCCAGGCTGACAAGCTGAATGCAATGATGGAACGCTGTGTTCGAAGCTCGCAGTCCTTAAAGAGGTCGAAGCGAGAGGAGAATCCGGCGGCAGCCATGGACAATCAGGAGACGCAGCCGTGGGCGTGCGCGGGGAAGGAAAAGGATGTGGAGGAGCTGCTGAATGAGCTCATCGAGCAAAACAAGGATGAGCTTGCTGATGACGACGAGGGTGCACAGGCCGGTACAAATATAATAAATAAGTATATATAAGGCCACGATTTCCGGGTGTCCTCATAATGTATAGTTCTCATACAAACTGACACTGGTGGCCAATGTCCTATCATGTAGGGTTCATATAGGATCTGATATTTTAGGTTTTGGGGGTTTCGCCTAGCTAGGGATAATATAGTATAAGTTAATACGACCCCCCGAGGATGGCGAAGCTCCGCGGCTGGAGCGTGCGAATCCTCTGCCAGACGGCACACAGGTGGAAACCTGGACCGAGGAATGTTTTCTTTCGCTCTCTCTTATTTCTCTAGGTCTCTCGATCCGGATCATGTTTGTTTCTATGTCTCAGGATGAAGACGCGGAAAGCGATGTGGGCGACGGCCAGCCAGAGGCAGGATTCGTGGCGGGCTATGGACAATATTTCGCAATCAGTCATGTGCAATTAACATGTGCATGTGAGAAGGACATGGATAAAGAAATCGATGCGACCGAAGAGTCACAGGAAGAGCAGGCCAGGCTATGACACAATAAAATCAGTCAACATGTGCATGTGAGAAGGACATGGATGAAGAAATCGATGCCGCCGAAGAGTCACAGGAAGAGCAGGCCGGGCTATAGACAATAATATAAAATCAGCCAAACGTGTGACAAGGACAAGGATGAAGAAGTCGATGCCGAAGAGTCACAGGAAGAGCAGGCCGGGCTATAGACAATAATATAAAATCAGCCAAACGTGTGACAAGGACAAGGATGAAGAAGTCGATGCCGAAGAGTCACGGGAAGAGCAGGCCGGGCTATATAGATAATAATTCTGAATAATCAGTCATGCAAACGTGTGCATGACAAGGACATGGATGAAGAAGTCGATGCCGCCGAAGAGTCACAGGAAGAGCAGGCTGATGATAAGCGTGCGCTGTGTGCTGCGTATAGCTATGCTGAATGTGTGGCAGGAAATCCAAGACAACGTGGAGTCCGAAGCGGAGCAGCCCGAGGATCGGTGTCGTCCTGTCCTATTTTAAATTGGTGTCATGCATGCGATTACAATATTGTAATGTGCTGACGAGGACGATCGAGAGATCGAAGCCCTGTCTGACGAGGAGGATGAACAGGCTGAGGACTGTGATCGTGCATTATAGCAGACATGTATGCCAGGAGAACGAAGCTTATCGTAATTACATGACCATGACGATTGCAACCCCGAGGATCTTTCGGAGGAATATCCATGCACTAGATTAATTATATAACACTATATATATAATATATATATATATATACATATGCATGTATACTTGGTGCACTAGGAGATGGAACTTCAAGATTGTGAAGAAGAGCAGCCCGAGGATCCGACATGTGTTGTGGGCACAATTATAGATTTATTAAACCCTAAACCCTAAACCCTTAACCCTAAACCCTAATTTATAACATGCAGTCGCACTATATACATATGTATACTTGGTGCACTAGGAGATGGAACTTCAAGATTGTGAAGAAGAGCAGCCCGAGGATCCGACATGTATTGTGGGCACGATGGATTTATAGGGGGGTGGAGTGCTGTGATATGATCAGGACAATGTTGAAATCGAAGCCTCAGACGAGGAAGCACAGGAAGAGCCTAGTCAGGATTGTCGGCGCGTGGCTCGAGGATCGTGTTTAGAGCCTAGAGAATGCAGTCCGTGCTAGGACATGCCCCGTGAAGAAGCCGAGGAAGAGCAGCTTCAGGATATATGCGTCCTGCTTTGGAACAGACATGTATAGCTTTTGGCCAATCCATAGTAGACACATATACGATCAGGACGATGGTGAGATCGATGCCGATGTGCCCGGCGACCAGTCAGAGCAAGAGTGTGATCAGGATTGATACGCAGTACAGATGTATATTCGTGCAATGTAGGTGGTGTCTATACAATGCGCAACGTGTGGCAGGAGCAAGCTGATGTGGGGCACTCAAAGTCCGAGGAAGAGCAGCTTGAGGATATGTGTGACCTGCTTTCGAAGACTATAATCTTAAGGTTTTTGGTCACGATGGGGATTCGTTTTGGGGGATGGGGTGCCCTGATTTGATCAGGACGATAGTGAGATCGAAGCCTCCGACGAGACAGAGGAAAAGCAGAGTCAGGATTGAAAGCACGTATANTGGTCACGATGGGGATTCGTTTTGGGGGATGGGGTGCCCTGATTTGATCAGGACGATAGTGAGATCGAAGCCTCCGACGAGACAGAGGAAAAGCAGAGTCAGGATTGAAAGCACGTATATAAAAAAAAAATATATATATATATTGTGTGGCAGGAGATGCCCCGTGAAGTTGCTGAGGAAGAGCAGCTTGAGGACATTTGCATCCCGCTTTAGAGCTGCATGCAGGCTAGAATTTAACATAATACGATTGTGAGATCGACGCCGATGTGCCCGCCGACCAGTCAGAGGAAGAGGAGAGTCAGGATTGGTGTTTTTAATTTGCCGAACAGATGACATTAATTGCATGCATGCGTTGTGTTAAGTCTGTACAATGTGCCATGTGTGACAGGACCAAGCTGACGTGACCCCGGAAAAGTCCCAGNGATTGGTGTTTTTAATTTGCCGAACAGATGACATTAATTGCATGCATGCGTTGTGTTAAGTCTGTACAATGTGCCATGTGTGACAGGACCAAGCTGACGTGACCCCGGAAAAGTCCCAGGAAGAGCAGCTCGAGGATACGTGTGTCCTGCTTTCTGATGTACTATAAACTTATCTAGTTTTGGTACTTTATAAATTAAGTATATGAATCACATCAGGCCGATTCTGAGATCGAGCCTGATGTGCCCGGCGACCAGTCAGAGGAAGAGCGGAGTCAGGATTATTGTCCAGCGCAGATCCGACCTCTTTAATATATTATATATGCAGTGCGTGTGGCAGGACCAAGCTGATGTGGGCCACGACAAGTCAGAGGAAGAGCAGCTTCAGGATATGTGTGTCTTGCTCTAGAACACGAATTTTGTAACTCATTGGCCATATGTCATCAGGAAGATGATGATATCTCAGCCACACACCCCGACTACCAGCTGTGTCAGGATTGGGGTCTTGCTGCACCGCACATCTCCAGATTAAGCTTGAGTGAAAAGATCTAGCAGGCACCATCGGATGCCGAAGACAACGACGAGACGGCAGACAATCAGGACTGGAATAGTGTACCATGTGCACATGTCCTAGCCTGTATATATTATATATAGCTATACCGTACGTGATACTCTTATATAATGAACTAGGAGTGTGATGCTGGGGAACGTCAACTGCATGGCGATATCGATGAGACTGGCAAGACGGCCGAGGAGACTGTGAATGTCTTTAGCCATAAAAATAGTGATCGACGTTTTATCGCGATGTATCAGGACAAAAATGAAGGGGACCGGCCATTGGCCGGGAAGCACAAGCGGGACAGCTGCAGTCATGAGTGATGCATGCTTTCGTCGGTGTGGTGTGGGTACGGCATCATAGATTGTCCGATTCTTGCAGGAGCTCAAACGGAGCGCAAGTACCGAAGTCGTTTTTGCGAAAAAACGTGGCCGGTCGCTGACGGCAGAGCTGAGCCAGTTGGACTTGGCCCCGGTCCATGTTGCGGCGTTGAATGCAGCTGATGCTGTCAGGCCTATTGGGCCGGCAGAGCAGCTAGCGATGCTCCGTGCGGAGCAGGCGTCGCGTAAGAAGAAGGCCCCTAGGGAGGCCAAGGAAACGATCGAGTTGAACGATGGATGGTTTAAGGAAAAGAGGCCAGGCATCGGACGTTGATCGAATTGGTACATGGTTTTACATGCATGCCATGGCAGCTACATGCATGCAAGCATGTGTTTCCATGATTGATTGCCATGCTTGTGTGGCAGGATCCGGGCAAAAGGAAAGCAGCAAGGTAAAGTTTATGTCTTTTACACCAACCGGGATGGACGCACCGCAGACTCACGAAAAAAATTGGAGGCGCAAGGAGGTCACGATCCAGAGCCAGATGGCCGAGCCGCCCGCCACGCAGCAGCAGAAGATCCAGAGGAGAAGGCCGAAGGAGGCACTAAGAAAGGAAAAGCAAAGGCCAAAGGAAAAGCCAAGGCCAAAGGAAAAGCTAAGGCCAAAGGAAAGAAAGCCGTCGTGAAGTCAGTGTCCGAGGCTCGTCATATGACAATATACATGTGTATGCGGAAGCTGCAATATTTGAGTTATATATATATANTATATATATATGTATATTGCCAGGGCATGCATGTACACGACTTGTATCTGTGCCGATTGTCAGGACGAAGAGTCGGAGGAGCGTTCATTGAAGATGATGGATGTGCAAGGATACGACAGTGAAGCGGCTGAGAGTGAAGAGTGCTAGATACATGAAGGCCGGCCATTAGTTAACATGTACACTTGCATGATGTGTGCTGACATGTACCATGCATGTCGTGTTTACAGTGAGTAGACCCTTGAACCCTCATGGAGGAACAAAGCTTCGCTGCTTGGAGATGCAAAGGATGCGAGTCTTTCAGCTCGGTGTCTCGCCTGCTTGTATCATAACTCGCAAACTATAGGCCCGTATAAACCCTAACCCTGAAATAATATTAATATGATTAAGCCATCATGTGTCGTGTTTGCAGGCCGCTGCAAGCCTATTAATTCTCCGACGTGTTTGCAGGCCGCTACAAGCCAATTAGTTCTTCGACATTGAGATCGACCTGCGATCTTGAGTTTCTGTGCAGAGCTAGACCTGCATGTGTGGGGAAGCACACCTTATCGTGCTGCGCCGGCCTATGTCGGGGCCAACAAATGATGAAGGACGGCTCGCAAGCTAGTGGTATAGCTGTGTGCTTGATCTGTTTGCAAGTGGATGTGCAGTCGAGTCACGTCACATCATCCGAAGCCTCGGTTGCTTGCGTGCTGGCAATCTCGCGTATAATAAACCCTAATCCCTACGACCCTATATAGCTCTACACCTGGAACAATAATTAATACTAAACCCTAGACCCTAATCCCTAAACCCTTAAATTGATTTGAACCCTAAACGCTAATATTACCGGCCCCATCCAATCTTCCTGTAGAGCTATGAAGCTCTCCATGGTCTTGCCGATCCTGCACTATATAGCACAGCTGGAAAAGCCGGGCCCGACGGATCAGAATGATTTTGCTATCAGGCTGCACACATCGATTGAAGTGCTATATACATGCATGCATCTGTGTACTGGGGTGAGATCTAAGGTCGAGTTCTGTGCTGGTGCCGGTGAACTGACGGCCGCACTAGTTGATGCCTTCGACTTCAAAGGGAAGAGGTTCGATTTGAATTACTCGAAGAACCACGACTTCTTGCGGACTGTGGGATTCTTGGCGGTGTTGGCTGCAGTGTCTCGGCTTTGCTGATCCCCTATGCCCCGGCCTGTCCCTAGCTAGTGCTACAGCCGATGAAGTGCATGTGCAGTCCCTAGTCCCTAGGTAAGAAACACTGTACTTGGTGGTCTTCTAATGTGTGCTCCGCCGTGTTCGAGCTGGATATCTATGTGACTCGTCCGAATAAATGCGTGCCTGGGGTCCCTGAAGAAATGCTTCCGCATGCCAGCTTCCATCCAGGAGTCGTTCGACGACCAAGAGGAGCCGTCGCAATCCTCAGGGCGAAAGAAAGTACAAGAAAGTTAGGCGAGCCAACGCTTTTGTGGAGCGTATGTGCTACATTCTGAGGCTAGCACATAAACTAGGTATATATTGGGTTGTGGAACAACCTTCCAGCTCGGTGTCTCGGACTTGATATTCCGTCGGTCTATCTTTCGCTCTCTCTCGGTCTCCCTCTCCCTCTCTCTGTATCTATATAGCGATCTGTATATATACGATATCTAAGGTGATGTGGAAGATGCCTTGCATGTGGCTCACGCTGAGAAAGTGCAGTGCCATGCGGGTCTCCTTCCATATGGGGGCCTTCGGGGCTCTCTCGCCGAAGCCCACTGTGTGGCCTGGATATGCATGTCTTTCGTCTGCATATGCAGTTTATATGCAGACGCATACATTGCCAATCTGAGGTGTTGGGGAACACTGCCAGGATTGCAGAGCTTGCAAAGGAGGATTTCCTTCAAGCAGGTGAAAACCGTGGTGACAGAGAGGCACCTCGAGCCCCCCAGAAAAACCCAACCTCGAATAGTCCTCGTGTCTCTGCAGCGTAGTATCGATTTAGATGAATACCAGGTAAGTATATACGACCCCCATAACCTTTACCAGGACCCTGCACCCCACTAATAATTTCTCCATAATAGACCCACACAAGGAAGTCCCGAACCTCCCCTGGGGCAGCAGGCTACTACGGAAGTCTAGCAGCTTTCATATCGTCAAGAAGAACAATGATGGGAAATATGTGGCCTGGCTGCATCTATACAGTACTGTTGTAATGAAAGCTAGCATGCTCCAAGCTCAGACTGGGGGACGAGATCTNAGCAGCTTTCATATCGTCAAGAAGAACAATGATGGGAAATATGTGGCCTGGCTGCATCTATACAGTACTGTTGTAATGAAAGCTAGCATGCTCCAAGCTCAGACTGGGGGACGAGATCTGGTCGGTTCCCGCTTATGAAACCTAGCCAATTCGACCGGCTCGGTACCTATATGATCAGGTATAGATTATATATGCCAGACATGCACTAGTTCAACCATATACCATGAAACCCTACCANCCGGCTCGGTACCTATATGATCAGGTATAGATTATATATGCCAGACATGCACTAGTTCAACCATATACCATGAAACCCTACCAAGGTCACAGCTTATATCCCATATATTGAGATGTATATATACCGGCCATTATATATATTAGATTGCATACGCACTATAGTTAACAAAACCACACGTGGGATGCGTGTCACTGCGTGTCACCCCTCTCTCATACAGATCGCCTTGAACTGTACATGAGCGGTACCCGTACCTTCTCATACAGATCGCCATAAACTGTATGATTTGGGGATGCGTGTCACTNTGCGTGTCACTGCGTGTCACCCCTCTCTCATACAGATCGCCTTGAACTGTACATGAGCGGTACCCGTACCTTCTCATACAGATCGCCATAAACTGTATGATTTGGGGATGCGTGTCACTGCGTGTCACTGCGTGTCACCCCTCTCTCATACAGATCGCCTTGAACTGTACTAGAGTGGTACCGGTACCCTTGTCATACAGATCGCCATGAACTGTACTACAGCGGTACGTGTCGCTGCGTGTCACTGCGTGTCACCCCGTGTCACACAAACGCAAAAGCAATATATAACATAGTGCGTGCCTTTGGACACGTCCAGCTGCGTCGGTACCATTTGTATAACATGCCGGTGCGCTAGTACACGTGAATTAACGACTATAACCATATAAAATACTATATATGCAAAAAAAACATCGTTCGACTATACTACAACAATATTATATTACATGTGTGCAGTGCGTGTGTCTACATGCATGCATGAACTCATATATAGAATATAGACGGATCGATCCATGGCCGGTATATATATATATATNTTCGACTATACTACAACAATATTATATTACATGTGTGCAGTGCGTGTGTCTACATGCATGCATGAACTCATATATAGAATATAGACGGATCGATCCATGGCCGGTATATATATATATATGTATATTAAATTATGCCAGACACGGATCCGACTTTACTGATCAGTCGAGGCGGCCCACTTAATGCTTCAGGATGGACCATCTGCAGACATCGCCATTGGCATGANTATATATATATATATGTATATTAAATTATGCCAGACACGGATCCGACTTTACTGATCAGTCGAGGCGGCCCACTTAATGCTTCAGGATGGACCATCTGCAGACATCGCCATTGGCATGAAAGAGAGCCGTCCTGTCCGGAGCTGCGGTCTGTAAGGCTATGCAGGTGATGTGGTCGTTTTACATCCAGTATATCCATATAATATATATATATATATNCTGAGAGGGCTCAGATGTAGGGACTTCATAATCAGTTTGAGGGGGGCAAAGCACCACAGTTCTCGGAGCCCCGTCTTCAATTTCGATCATAATATATAATCTTAATTATATATAATAATATATATATATATATATAATATCTATAGGCGATATATCTATAGCTGGTGTATATATATATACATATATAATCCCTCGGGGTCCATATATATATATATATACACACTTGTAGAAAAAGACTAACAGGCTTTAGGGTCGAAGGCTCCGAGGATTCAGATATATTTGATTTATATTTAGTTAGAGGAGGGCCAATGGAAAGGCACCATAGTTCTCAGAACCCTGACTTTCGATTGTTCCATCGATTNGGCTTTAGGGTCGAAGGCTCCGAGGATTCAGATATATTTGATTTATATTTAGTTAGAGGAGGGCCAATGGAAAGGCACCATAGTTCTCAGAACCCTGACTTTCGATTGTTCCATCGATTTAAAAGCTGGCAATATCACGCAAGTCCTGCCTCCGCAACTGTGTCTGTAGTCATGCAGTGCTGCTGTGCGCCCTACAGGAGTTGTGCCTCCAAGCCTGCTTGCATCATGCAGACGGAAGAGATTTTGTGCTCTGTCAGTGCTTAGCTCAGCCATCTGTCATTTTGACATCACCATGGTGAGCCCACCGATGATCGAAAGGGTTAAGACGATGCCCAGCATGCAAGTCTTGGAAGCTGCAAAGGATGCTGCTTGACTGTGTCTATGTAAGATTCGCCATTGTCATCACACTGGGGCGATTTATGATCCAGCGGCTTTGTATGGTGTACATTGGTATATATATATATATATTGTGTATAATTGTTAATTGTAGTGAGCTTTGTGGTAGGGCACTGGTTATTTAGGGGTTGTGGGGTGTCGCAATGTGTTGAGCTGTTAAGACCCGAGGTTTGTAAATATATATATATAATATTAGTATATTTGTAAATTATATATATATAATAGATCGACTAGACAATATATATAATATATATATAGTTCTGCCTTTGTATCCATAAGCCTGAAAAGAACCCCTAGAAAACCCGAGCTTCAAATACCTGAAGCCATGAATTCGGAAGGCCTGGAAACCCCCAATAGATCCGCATCCCAGGCTCTGAAACCTTCGCGAACATCCTCGGCGAGCTCCCGTCTCTCTGTGGCCAGCACAGCTGCGGCCTCCGAAGAAGCAGTGCAGCAGATGCTGGGGAAGAAGAGAGAGTGTGAGAAGAGTAAGGAGAGTGAGGTTTGGAAGAGGCCCCGCCAGGCCAGAGATTTAGTGCTTTAGGGTTCGGGACTTGGAGGAAAGGATTCGGATCCAGGGATGTGCGCGGGCCCTCGGGTTCAGTCCTGTATGACCCTTCGATCAATGTTCGTGACAGCCAGCTCTAGCGACTAACTGGTACATTATATCCCGGGCCGGCTGACTCATAAGGCTAGAATCTGGTGTGTCTATGTAGGCTATAAGGGGTATATTCACTGCCGGGAATAGCCACTCGATCTATATATGGGCACTGTATATATAATCTATATTTTAGTTCCGCCCCCAAACAAAGTCGCTTACATGCATGCATGCATGTGGTCTAGTTGGAATTAATATAATATATATATATATATATATGCATGCATGCATGTGCACTGCATATATCTGTACTATATGGCATAGAACCCACATATACCAAACACATCCTCGATATCCTCCTGGATGGAAGCTCCAGCTAAGAAAGCTTCGGTATCTTGGCAGGAAATGCAGAAGAAAGCCTCGCCGCAGAAGGACCAGTCTAGGGAGCCCAAAGCCGCCTCGAAGAAGGACCCGTCTGGGGAGCCCAAAGCCGCACCGAAGAAGGACCCGTCTGTGGAGCCCAAAGCCGCACCGAAGAAGGACCAGTCTGGGGAGCCCAAAGCCGTGCTGAAGAAGGACCAGTCGGGGGAGCCCAAAGCCGTGCCGAAGAAGGACAAGTCCGGGGAGTGTAAAGCCGCGCCGAAGAAGGACCAGTCGGGGGAGCCGAAAGCCACACCGAAGAAGGACCAGTCCGGGGAGCCCAAAGCCGCGCCGAAGAAGGACCAGTCCGGGGAGCCAAAAGCTGCGCCGAAGAAGGACCAGTCCGGGGAGCCGAAAGCCGCGCCGAAGAAGGACCAGTCCGGGGAGCCCAAAGCCGCGCCGAAGAAGGACCAGTCCGGGGAGCCGAAAGCCGTGCCGAAGAAGGACCTGTCTGGGGAGCCGAAAGCCGTGCCGAAGAAGGACCTGTCTGGGGAGCCCAAGTCTGCTGCAGCGAAGGACCAGTCTGGGGAGCACAAAGCCAAAGCCCGCTTCACCGAAGAAGGACCAGTCTGGCGAGCCCAAGTCTGCACCGAAGAAGGACCTGTCCGGGGAGCCCAAGTCTGCACCGAAGAAGGACCTGTCCGGGGAGCCCAAAGCCGCGAAGAAGGACCAGTCTGGGGAGCCCAAGTCTGCACCGAAGAAGGACCTACGTGGGGAGCCGAAAGCCGCTGCGAAGAAGGACCTAGGTGGGGAGCCGAAAGCCGCTGCGAAGAAGGACCGTGGGGAGCCGAAAGACGTTGCGAAGAAGGACCTAAGTGGGGAGCCCAAAGCCGCGCCAAAGAAGGACCCGAGTGGGGAGCCGAAAGCCGCTGCGCAGAAGGACCTAAGTGGGGAGCCCAAAGCCGCGCCGAAGAAGGACCCGAGTGGGGAGCCCAAAGCCGCGCCGAAGAAGGACCCGAGTGGGGAGCCGAAAGCCGCTGCGAAGAAGGACCAGTCCGGGGAGCCCAAAGCCGCGCCCAAGAAGGACCCGAGTGGGGAGCCGAAAGCCACAGCGAAGAAGAGCAGCAAGCCTGAGGATATGAAGAAGCGCAAGGCTGATCCGCCGCTTATCGACAGGCGTGTGCGCCAGAAGTCTTCGCCCCGGAAGGCCCGTGCATGTATAAGCTTTAATATATAACGATCCCCATATCATGTCCATCTTTCGATCGCTATCGGCAAATCGTACGTACTAATTTAACATGGTGAAAAATAGCCAGCCATCAATCCCATAATACGTGTACTTCCTATATAGTGGAAACCTAATAGCTGGTGCTACTTCCCGAGTAACTACTACTACCCGATCCGAGCCATCCCGAATAACGTTTGCATGCACATCAGCTATTCTGTTCGTCGACGCTCTCTGAGCATCGATGCATGCACATGACCATATAATAATTATTATACCCGAGCTAGGATCCATGCATGCGTATACATATATATAGCTAAACTGCACATACTACTAGATCCGTATGATCTTTCACATATGATATATTAGATCGATTTAATTGGTTTCGATTATAGAGGCCCGGCATGCAATAAATGCAGTAGAAACTAGCAATGCCGTCCGGGTCCTATAATGTGTATATTATAATATATATATATANTGATATATTAGATCGATTTAATTGGTTTCGATTATAGAGGCCCGGCATGCAATAAATGCAGTAGAAACTAGCAATGCCGTCCGGGTCCTATAATGTGTATATTATAATATATATATATATATTGAAAACCGATATCCTGCTGCTGTATACTTCCTGAGGAACTAACACTTGGAAGCCATCCCGAACATGTGTGGATCAGCACGATCTAGCATAATTGTCAATGCCGTCTGGGCGCATTCTTGCNATCCTGCTGCTGTATACTTCCTGAGGAACTAACACTTGGAAGCCATCCCGAACATGTGTGGATCAGCACGATCTAGCATAATTGTCAATGCCGTCTGGGCGCATTCTTGCCTAGTGAAAACCGACAACCTGCTCCTGTATACTTGCCGAGGAACTACCAGATCCAAGCCATCCCGAAAGTGTCTAGATCAACACAAATTAGCACATTTCTAATATTATGCTGTCTGGGTCCTAGCCTAGGGTTTGCCTAGTGAAAACCGACATCCTGCTGCTGTATACTTCCTGNAGCCATCCCGAAAGTGTCTAGATCAACACAAATTAGCACATTTCTAATATTATGCTGTCTGGGTCCTAGCCTAGGGTTTGCCTAGTGAAAACCGACATCCTGCTGCTGTATACTTCCTGGGGAACTAACACTTGGAAGCAATCCCGAACCTGTGTAGATCATCATCTTAAGTAGCATGCATGGGTTGAAATACATCGGTCTATATCGAGGGATAAAGGCATATTATTCTATAGTATTAAACCCCGAATGTGTGTAGATCAGCACCTCCAGTCCCTGGTCGGTGCACATCCCAGATCNGCATGGGTTGAAATACATCGGTCTATATCGAGGGATAAAGGCATATTATTCTATAGTATTAAACCCCGAATGTGTGTAGATCAGCACCTCCAGTCCCTGGTCGGTGCACATCCCAGATCCAGCATTGACCTCGCCGGTCGACTTCATACCTTAGTTGTAGGGTTATAACGTACTATTATATACATGCATGTGCATGCATGCATGCATGCATGCATGGGGCTTCTTGAGAGTTTGGGTGTATAGGCACCGAAGGGTTTTGGATGCAGGGGTTCAATAGCTTGGGTGATGAGGTCGGATCGAGGTGTATGGAGATTAGGNTGCATGCATGCATGCATGGGGCTTCTTGAGAGTTTGGGTGTATAGGCACCGAAGGGTTTTGGATGCAGGGGTTCAATAGCTTGGGTGATGAGGTCGGATCGAGGTGTATGGAGATTAGGGTTTGGGGTCAGGGTTAAGACCCTCGAGGGTGCCAGAGCACACATATAACCGGGGTGCAAGTCCTGTCGAGACCTTCGGAATTCAAGCTTGTCGGAGCTTGGGAGCTGCGGGCCCTGAAGTTTTACAGAGACAGTTCGAGATGAGACAGAGGGACATATAAAAATCAAATATAATATTATATATATATAATATTCGATCTATTTATTTTAATACATAAAAATTCGATCAATACTTATATATATATATATATATAATTTTAAATTCATATATAATATATATCATATGATATATATATATATCATATGATATATATATATATATATATATATTATATTATATATAATATATATATATATATATGTTCAGGTGCATGTTATATTCCGGGTGTGCAGAGCCGATCTTATCACACAGGTCATAAGCCCCGACTAGCCTGCTCGGTGCAGGAGGAAGGATCGGCCGAGACTCCCGAGAAACCGACAACGGCTGAGAACGCAGGAGTCTGGGTTTGCTCTTTTCGATATTCACGATTATATTAATGCATGCATTAGCCCAAAATTTGAAACCTGAATTACAACGTGCGAACCCGTAATTGCGTGCATGTGCTCCCTCTCAGGATCTTCTGATGCTCCAGAAGATGTGCAGCCAAGACCCAAGGGCCAGCGCCTCCGAGTCATGACCGAAGAGCAGAAGACCCAGCTTGAGGCGATGCAGAAGCCCTCGGAACCTTGGGTCGTATGGTATATGCATAATGCAGATCCTTATAGCATGCAACCATTTGCTAAGGACATGCCCCGGGAGGAGCGAAAGAGGGGCTTCGCTTGGTTGAACCGCCAGTGCAAACTGAACCCGGAGATGGCAGCTAAGTTCAAGATCCTGAACGACGAAACAGCCAAGTGACTTGGTTCATCCCCGTGTGCTCAGAAGCATTATGTAGGTTCTTAGTCAGAGTAGCTAGAGAGTTGTCTGCAGCCTGTGCACACTCTAAACCCTAAAACACCCCAAACCCCAAACCCTAAAGGCCCAAAACACCAAACCCTGAAAGGCCCCAAACCCAAAGCCCTAAAAGGACGCTAAACCCTAAAAGGACCCCCAAACCTAAAAGAAACCCGACATGTGCATGAACACCCACTACAAGGAAAGCGATGGGGACCCTATATCTGCATGTATGTTGAGAACAAAACCGATCGACAAGACAGCTGAATTTCCATCGATCATGCAGGATGCACCCGATAATATAGATCTATACGTCGACCCGAGGCCTACACTCCTAAACCCCCAAACCTAACCCCTAAACCCTAAACCCCCAAGCGACCTGATCTCTGAACCCGTAACCCTTGAAGCCCCCATTTTGAGCCCTCGTGTCCCCATATAAAGTATAAAGCTAGCCTTGGGAACTGCATGCTGCGCTCCTTATAGCAGCATATCATATGGAATTAAAACTCATAAAATATTTTATCCAGCTGCTGTGCTAGTAGCTACCATATATGGCTGAATCGATCCGTATACTTACAGTTGTCGTGCACCACCCCCGCCCCCCCATAACTTGGGATTTTAATCCTGAATTAAATGAAATCCCACTACTTCTGACTGCAGCTATGAGGTTCAACTTCCTGAAGGAGGAGCTCCTTCGCGAGGGCGGGCTGGATGTGCAGACAAAGCAAATTTACAAGGACGAGTCTGTGGATGATAACAAAGACAGGTACAGAACGGATCCTGGAATGCAATTATTATTATTATTATATATATATNGCGAGGGCGGGCTGGATGTGCAGACAAAGCAAATTTACAAGGACGAGTCTGTGGATGATAACAAAGACAGGTACAGAACGGATCCTGGAATGCAATTATTATTATTATTATATATATATTGTATATAATTAATTTAGGTTTTGGGGTCTAGGGTTTCGGGGTGACTTTGGTCGGGTGGAGTTATATATATATGTATATATGAGGTGACGCTGATGCAGCTCCGCAAGGAATTCCCGGGAGAGGATGGTGAGGAATTCATCAAGATCATTACGGCAGGTGCTTTGCTTAAAGAGTCGAGGTNTATATATATATGTATATATGAGGTGACGCTGATGCAGCTCCGCAAGGAATTCCCGGGAGAGGATGGTGAGGAATTCATCAAGATCATTACGGCAGGTGCTTTGCTTAAAGAGTCGAGGTCTTTATATTCTAAATTCATGTCGCTGAACCCTAAACACCTAACCCTAAACCCTATATCCTGTTGCATATATTCTGTTTAGTGCACTTTTCGGGTGGTCTGCTGCAGGACAGGAGGGAGTTCCTCACCCCCAGGCGCCAAACTTCGAACCTGCAAAGCGCTACAGAGTGTTGAAAGACACAATGAACGATCGTGGCAAGGTTCGATGCAGTGGAACTGAGGCCGGCTGACAAAATTACATCCGAACCCTTTGCACACCCAGACTCCGACAACCAAGGACTCCAATATTGGAGTCCTTGGTTGTCGGAGTCTAAGGCGAATCCATACCTAACAAAATATATAGTATCCCATCGATCAAATATCCCTTAACCCTAAGCCCCGTATTTCCTGTCCCAAAACCCTACATCCTGGCAGATGGAGATGGGCGGGGTGGTCGCGGACGGTGACCGAGCCTCCTTGGAGCCCACTCTGAATGAGTTTGCGGAGACGATGGGCAAGGCAATGGGCTCTTTCGAGGAGCTGCGCGTCATCAAGCCCAAGAAGCTGCCCAAGGTAACTTGATTTTGCAAGTGGTCATTACATCTTTTCAAACTCGATCCGATGCATATATATGTCTATACCTATGGCAATAAACACTACACTGTGAGTGTCGCAAGCCTAAACCCCCGAAGCCCCATAAATGAAAGAATAGTATATTAACATTAATAGATTATATATATATATATATATATTAATTTTATAATTAATATATATATATATGTATACATATGCTGTATATACACAGGTCCTCAGCCCGGATGAGCAAGCTGACAGGAAGCTGCAGAAGATCTTCAAAGGGTGCTCTGGCTACTACNTTTTATAATTAATATATATATATATGTATACATATGCTGTATATACACAGGTCCTCAGCCCGGATGAGCAAGCTGACAGGAAGCTGCAGAAGATCTTCAAAGGGTGCTCTGGCTACTACCAGAATTCCATCTATAGCGATTATAAAGGGGTATCTCATCTGTAAAGGTATAATATATATATATATATATATATATATTATATGGGATTTGTTTTATAATATATTAAATATTGGTTATGGGGTTTTGGTATAATTCCCTGCTACTTGTAAGCCCAAGAACCGTCCGCAACCTCTGAAGNTATATATATATATATATATTATATGGGATTTGTTTTATAATATATTAAATATTGGTTATGGGGTTTTGGTATAATTCCCTGCTACTTGTAAGCCCAAGAACCGTCCGCAACCTCTGAAGATTTACCCGAATAAACCCACATCGAGGCTCCTCACTGCAGAGAAAAAGCTGCTGTCTCTGGTCGACGACCTGAAAAGCGTGAACTATTCGGAGGAGCTCCGGACGGGTTTGGCGAAGTATGCGGAGGAGGTCAAGGCGATGCCGTTCATGTGGGAGAAAAAAATCACGCCTACGAGCAGCTTGGAGGACAAACTGTCTGCTATCAGCATCCTGGAGGAGGAACTCAAGCCTATCTACGAAGGGATGCGCGAAGCCCGTCGGCGTGTTGGCAAGGCACCAAAAAGCTCGGACGGTGAAACGGACTGAAGCAGCTCAGGTGCAAGGGTAGCTTTCATATAGCATATTTTGTAGCGCTATTCCAATTATTTCCTTTTCAAATTCCTTATAAGGTTTAAACGAATGCTAAGCCCTATTCCAAACCCCCTTAAGCCCGAGACAATATCTCTATATCTATTAATTTGGACTTATACTGCCAAACCCTAAATCTATACTCAACACGATAGTCCACCCACTTGTAACCCTTAATGTCTCCAACGATCCCTGCAGGCACATGTGTGCTGGGGCCTGGATGGAAGCAAGCGGCCATGCCGCATGGGCTTCTGGTGTCTGGATCCTTTGCAGAGATTTGAGTTTAGGGTTTGGGATTGATAAAACCCATGTGGGGTTTCGGGGTCTACGGATCATGTGGACTTAACNGGGCTTCTGGTGTCTGGATCCTTTGCAGAGATTTGAGTTTAGGGTTTGGGATTGATAAAACCCATGTGGGGTTTCGGGGTCTACGGATCATGTGGACTTAACGGGTTTTCAATTGAATACGAGAGAGAGCCTATTCTTCCTCCCGAACCCATTTTGCTTCCGAATCCGAGCGCCTATATTTGTGGTGTTACAGGTCAGCCCGACACCATTGACCCGAAATGAAGTTCACCGCATTATCCTGATATAGTGGATCCATATATATATANACCCATTTTGCTTCCGAATCCGAGCGCCTATATTTGTGGTGTTACAGGTCAGCCCGACACCATTGACCCGAAATGAAGTTCACCGCATTATCCTGATATAGTGGATCCATATATATATATATATACACTATAGACAACGAACTAAACCCGAGGCCTGACCCTTCCAAGTCCAGATCCCTCGACCGTATATAATGAGCAACAATCGCCACGGAACAACGCTGCAGTTGTATATATAATAATATATANCAACGAACTAAACCCGAGGCCTGACCCTTCCAAGTCCAGATCCCTCGACCGTATATAATGAGCAACAATCGCCACGGAACAACGCTGCAGTTGTATATATAATAATATATATATATATAATAATAATATATATATATATAGCCTGTGCACACACACACACATGTGCAGTCACTGTGTCTCTCTCTCTCTCGTCTCGATCCCTATACGCACTAATTATACTTAAACTGAATTGATCGCGGATCTTTCCATGAACTAAGGTATGGCCCACGGATGCTACTCGACCATCCTCCTTTCGATCTGGATCGATGGCTGGCCGG
>BGNK01004635.1:35000-49961 GCA_003297005.1 Symbiodinium sp. clade A Y106 | reverse complement strand
GAATCAGCTACTACTCTTCCGGAGGACAAAAATGAAGTGTACGAGGTGGTGGGAATGCTCTGTGACAACAACCCTTGTGCCACTCAGGCGGAGATCTTGACTATCGGCATCCCTCGTGAACCCGAGGACTTTGTCAGGGCTGCCGTTAAAGCTGGACACCCTCGCAATGCGATTCTTCTCAATAGACAAGGGCCGGCCAAAGAGGTTGCAGCCAACGTCGTTATGCCGGCGGCTGAAAGACAGAGGCGAGCTGACAAATCTAAGAATGCCTGGAANGCCAACGTCGTTATGCCGGCGGCTGAAAGACAGAGGCGAGCTGACAAATCTAAGAATGCCTGGAAGGAGATTGCATCTGCAACTGCCGAGATGAATTCTGCACTCATGAAAGAAAAGCCGGCATACCTTTCCAAGGCGTTAGAGGGCAAGAACGTTCTGGCTTGGAAGCAGATCCTGGAGCGTAACGGTTTTCCTGATAAGATGCTATGGGCAGATCTGCGTGATGGTTTCCGTCTGACTGGGTGGATGCGGAACACCGGGATCTTCAAGCCGCAGGTTAAACCCCCAGACTCTTCNAAGATGCTATGGGCAGATCTGCGTGATGGTTTCCGTCTGACTGGGTGGATGCGGAACACCGGGATCTTCAAGCCGCAGGTTAAACCCCCAGACTCTTCTTTGGAAAGTCTTCTTGCGCAGTCGTCCTATCGGTCGCCCATGACCATGCGGAGAATCGAGAGCACCAGACCCGATGAGACAGCGGCAAAAGCCTGGGCCGAGACTCTTGAAGAAGAACGGAAAGGATGGATCTTCGAGGACGTTCACCCCGACTTTAATAACATTGTTCTTGCNGCAAAAGCCTGGGCCGAGACTCTTGAAGAAGAACGGAAAGGATGGATCTTCGAGGACGTTCACCCCGACTTTAATAACATTGTTCTTGCGCATCGCTTTGGACTCGAGCAGAAGGGCAAAGTGCGTGTCATTGACAATGGGAAGGACTGCGGATTGAACATGGCCTGCGGGCTACCAGAGAAGTTCACTTTGCACGGAGTGGATGTTCTGGCAGCGGTTTTCCTCGAGCTGTTGAACATGCCTAAGGATAGTCTTGGTCGCTTGGTGGGAAAAACCATAGACTTGGTCTCTGCGTACAAGTTTTATCCGGTGCATCCGCTTGATCGTCAGCACCTGAGGATTGGCGTCTTTGACACAGATAATATGACACCGCGAGTTTATGGAACGAATGTCCTGCCTTTTGGGGCTACAGGAAGTGTGGCTGGTTTTCTTCGAATTTCGTCCGCTCTGTGGNTGAGGATTGGCGTCTTTGACACAGATAATATGACACCGCGAGTTTATGGAACGAATGTCCTGCCTTTTGGGGCTACAGGAAGTGTGGCTGGTTTTCTTCGAATTTCGTCCGCTCTGTGGCACACGGGTGTTCGAGACATGGGCCTTGGATGGTGTGCTTATTTCGATGATTTTCCTTTGCTGGCATGTGAAGGAATGGAGGAGCAGATAGAAGACTCAGCGGGCGAAGTGTTTGAGGCTATGGGTGTGCAATATGCAAGGGAGGGCAAGAAAGCTACCAAGTTTGGGGCTGCTTTCAATGCTCTTGGGCTTACCTTTGACCTGTCAGAGTTTCAAAATGGGGTCATCACTATCAAGCACACGGATGAGNAATATGCAAGGGAGGGCAAGAAAGCTACCAAGTTTGGGGCTGCTTTCAATGCTCTTGGGCTTACCTTTGACCTGTCAGAGTTTCAAAATGGGGTCATCACTATCAAGCACACGGATGAGCGAAGGGCGGAGCTGAAGGCCATCCTTGAGACTGTTCTGCAAACGCAACGATTGAGCCCCAAGGAGGCTGAAGTGCTCCGCGGACGCATGCATTGGTACTCCTCCTATCTTTTCGGTCGGGCCCCTTGTGAAGCCATGCATCAGTTATCTCTGAGGGCCAGGGGAATTGACGGTTCTGCTGAACTAGGCGCGGATCTTGCATGGGCTCTGCGCACTCTGTGGGAACACGTCGATGCTTCCAANCCAGGGGAATTGACGGTTCTGCTGAACTAGGCGCGGATCTTGCATGGGCTCTGCGCACTCTGTGGGAACACGTCGATGCTTCCAAACCTTTGGAGCTGAAGCAGACTTCGGGCAGGGAGTTTTTCGTCTTCACCGACGGATCATATGAACCGGGGGCCGAGGTGGTCGCTGGCATTGGGGGTGTCATTTACGACGTATCTGGTTCTCCTATTGCCTACTTCAGTTCTCAAGTTCCTGCGNGCAGGGAGCTTTTCGTCTTCACCGACGGATCATATGAACCGGGGGCCGAGGTGGTCGCTGGCATTGGGGGTGTCATTTACGACGTATCTGGTTCTCCTATTGCCTACTTCAGTTCTCAAATTCCTGCGGCGGACCTTGCTGAATTGGAGGCGGAATCTGAGCATCCCATCTACGAGGTTGAGCTCTACGCGATTCTGGTAGCATTCACCTTGTGGGCGGAAATACTGAAAGATACCTTCAGCATCTTCTATCTAGACAACGAGGCAGCGCAATCTGCGCTAATCTCCGGCCGTTCGGGAACCCGGAATGGACGGCAGCTGCTGCAGGGGGTCTTGCAGTTGGAGCAGGACAACTTAACTAGACCTTGGTTNCAGCGCAATCTGCGCTAATCTCCGGCCGTTCGGGAACCCGGAATGGACGGCAGCTGCTGCAGGGGGTCTTGCAGTTGGAGCAGGACAACTTAACTAGACCTTGGTTTGCAAGGGTGCCGACTCACTCGAACCCAGCAGATGCCCCGAGCCGTCAGATCGTGGAACACTTGACCAAACAAGGGGCTCGCCGTGATGAGGTTAGACTTGGCAGGCTCGTGTCGCGCAATCCCTCTACGTAAGCTGAAGTGCACTTTAAGTGGGGAGAGTCGGGTGCACTTCATCTGTGCGGTGAGAGAGTCGTGGCCCTTGGCCGAGCTGTGGAAGCTTGATCTTGGGACAGGCTGTGCNGTCGGGTGCACTTCATCTGTGCGGTGAGAGAGTCGTGGCCCTTGGCCGAGCTGTGGAAGCTTGATCTTGGGACAGGCTGTGCTAAACTTCTTTTCCTTCGACAAATCCCCACGGCACTTTGAGCTTACGCGATAAAAAGAAGGAAGGGGTCCGAGTGCATACATTGCAGTCTCACATGTCTGATTGAAATTCCACATGGAAAGATATTGATATTCTTCTCCCCAGATAATGCCGAATCTGTTTATGCGTTTGTGGACTTGGAAATAANGTCCGAGTGCATACATTGCAGTCTCACATGTCTGATTGAAATTCCACATGGAAAGATATTGATATTCTTCTCCCCAGATAATGCCGAATCTGTTTATGCGTTTGTGGACTTGGAAATAATTTTTTCTTCTAGCTGGCCCTATGCATTGGATCATCGTTGTGTGTGTGTGTGTTGTGTGCCGGGGGATTCTGTATCTGTACGATTTTCGTTTCGGGGCATTATATCTCACAGTCTTAAGCGTGCTCTGGGCACCGTTACACACCGTTACACGTTTACTGCTTGGGGCAGGATGGAAGTTAGGGCAATTAGGGTTTGTAACTGCTAGCTAGTGAAAAATAAGATTAGTTTATGTGTGCTCCGGTACCGGTTGAAGACGACATTAGGACCCACTTCCCCTTCACCTCGTTGATCCTGTTACTTGAGGCGGTGGGGTTGGACGCCTGGTGCTAACTTTTTTGAGTGTGTAGATGGAGCAGATTGACATTTCATTTAACGATCTGAGCCGGGCATGTAAGCTGAGATGAGTAGGAAAAGGTTTAAATGAGAACTGTGTGATCTGTGAACAGACCAATAGGTAAAGAACGGTGTTGCCAGCATGTCTGGATGATTTGTGATAGAGGGTCGAGTCTGGCACAATCTAAGCTCTTTGTCATTGCATGTATATTACTTGTAGGATTCTGTTGTTGTTGCTGCTGCACTTTCAGACCGTGAAAGGCATAGCTGCCAGTGGAGCTGCCAACTATAACAATTCTCTGTGCACACTAGATCAAACAGCTAGAAGATTTAAGAGCGACCAATTCTGTGTCGGGGGGCGTCAGGGTATCGCTTTGACAAGGTGATTCGAGAAGGGTGGCTCGGGGCTTTCTGAGCGCCGTCAATCCAAATGGGGGGCTTATATTGCCTTGAGGAAAACATGGAGTCCGTATGTCAGGATTTATTTATTGGGGAATGTGCAAGGTGTCCAGGAGGCATCCAGGATCAGTCTGAATAAGCGAGTTGTGGATCGTTAGAAGCTTCGCATAAATCTCCGTGCCCAGCCCTCTTGCGCACTCAATACGGGGAAAGAAACCTTTGGACCCTGGATGGCGGTCGGGTTTCGCGTGTCGCCTCCAGGGTCCCAGGCCGGGCCGGGACCCTGGAGAAGGGTCCAAAACCGCACCGTGCTGGCGCAGCGCCAGCACGGGNGCCAGCACGGGGAACTGCACAATCAAGGTTTTTTTGGACCGCGGAGCCAGCACGGTGCACTTTCAGGGTTGTCTCCAGGGTCCCAGCCCGGCCTGGGACCCTGGAGAAGGGTTGGGTTTCCAGACGCCCCTCCAGGGTCCAAGTCTCTCGCGGCCCAGCACGGGGAGTTTTCAAACAACCAGAGGCTTTTTGCTCAGCTCTGCAACGTAGGGCGACTTTCTGTGAAAGGCCATGGCTCCTCGTGCTCGTAAGACTCTGAAAAAGCCTGCTGCGTGACCTGGAGCCCAAGACGGCCACTGAAGTGGCTGCAGCACTTCCAGACGTCCCTGCTGAGGTGGGGATGGGTTGCGACACTCGATGCATCTCTTTTCTTCTTGTGTGTCTCTAGCTGACAGACGAAGAGTGCGGCTGAGAAGATCGAGACCCCGATGGAGAGCAAGGTGGATGACAGCGTCATGCTAACAATCGCGGACGACCTTCCGGACGCAGAAGCAGAAGAGCAGCGCCGGCGGAAAGACAAGGAGAAGCTTTTTGCGCAGCTCTTCCCAGATCTGTGCCCGCCGCAGTACATCAAAGATATCTTCATGAAGGTGGAGCGCGGTACCCTCGAGAACATGGTGCAGTACGCAAAGCATCGTGCCCAAGCTGCGTTTAAGAAGCATTCTAGCTCATGATACCATTTTAGCCTGCTCAGACTCCCTCAGGTGTGTTTTCCTGTGTGGATGTGCGAGTGTGGAAGCCAGACTTTGATTGGGCAAAGGCCAGCTCGGACTGGGGTGACGGGCCAATGCTATTTGTTGCTGACTCCAAGTCTTTCGGCCCCTTTGGCATGTCCTTGTCATTCCCAAAAGGCGCTGTATGATGGCTTCATTTGCAATCCGAAGTCGGAAGACACCACGAACTATCTGAAGCAGGGCTCTGTCGCAATCCTGCTGGATGGTTCCAATCAGACAATCTCCGGGCAGATCAACAGGGAGTGCCAGAGACGCCTGAAACACCACAGCGCGGAGTTCTGCAGGAAGCAAGGGCGGATTGTTTACCGGCTCCTCTACCATGGACGAGAATTCCACACCGAGCATCCCCTGGCGCTGCGTCGCAACCATGGAGGAGTTCATTCGAAGCTGCCTGATCCTCTAGAATCTCTGTATCTTCTGAAGGGGAAAAACACCTCGGTACCTTCACGAGAGCGGCTGTACCTGGACCTCCCGGGAGACAGTCGCAATTTGGGCTTTGGGTCCCTGCTTCCCGGCCCAGCTAACAATAGCATTCAAATGAGTGTGCGAGCTGTGTAGCTTCAGAATCTGCGCACTACGGTTCACATCTGAGGAGCCGGAAGTCGGAGGACGACCTCTGCATGGAGTCTGTGCCCCCAGAGACGAGAAAGTTGATCATGGCAGCGAGTCCCAAGACAGCATCCTTTGATAAAGCGGCCGCAGCCGGGGAACCGGCAGCGCCAGCGATGGCTGAGTCTCAGGAGCAACCAGTAGATGATGAGCAGACCGAAACCGAGGCTGAAGGAATGGCGGAGGGGCAGGCGCTCCTGCCATTTGAGGCACCTGAGGCCCGTGCCCGTGAATGGCTGAACTTGTTCGCGCCAGAAGCCTGCACTAGGGTGGTGGACTTTTGCATGGGTTCTGGTAATATGGCCCTGGCAGCCGCTCGCCGCCACTTGCGTTACCAAGGCTACACGTTCTCAGACCTGCGCAAGTCAGTTTGCAAGCAAATCATGATCTTGAAGGTGGTGCGAGAGTTGATTCTGCAGAAGAAGGACGGATTCTTCAGCTCTCGCTTTCTCTCGAAATCAAGAAGCCTTGGTGGTTCGGAGGCACCTTCTGAGGCGCCCTCTGATGCGACAACTTTGGTGCTGCCTGGCCCTGGAGAAAGCCCGTCGAAGGCAAGTGAGGCTGCTACCGACAAGAAGAAGGACGATGAGAAGACAGACATCGACAAGGAGAAGAATCAGAAGAAATCCAAGACTAAGAAGAAGAAGAAGTCCTCGTCGGGCAGCTCCAGCTCATCCTCCGGCTCCTTCTGATGTGAGTGTGAGTGTGCGTGCGTCACAATGTCAGCCTGCTGGGTCCACAAGCTACGCATCAAATAATATTGCATCAAGAATATAGCACACTTTGGCCGATGCGTGGGTCACTTGGCGGGTCTCAGATGGTTGGGCCGTCGCGTTCTGAGTGTAGGTACCTGTGAATCTTATAGCTCTCACTCACACGTGCCACTGGCAGTGGACCCGACAGCCTTGTGTCAGACAGTCCAAATGAGGGCTGTGGTTTTGACATTGGCAAAGAACTGAGATGGTCTTAGTGGTCACGTCGCAGAAATATGCTGAAACTGTAGAGCGGTGCTGCAGTGCAACTGGCAGATGAAACAGGCACAGGTTTTCGACCTCACAACCAAATCCTGTAGATTTTGCGCTCAGCTTCCGTCATTTGAGCTGGCTGCGGTGGCACCTGTTCTGGTGGCATGGCTAATCCTGAAGCGACTCTCATTGAGAAGTACACAGCTCTTCTGCAGGCCGGGCTATGCGTGCATGTGTGCGTGTAGGTGTGCGGATCGTTTTATGCCATTTCTGCTCCGCCTGATCGTTTCAGGCAAAAAAGATTGTCTCCGTCCACCCTGGTGCTCTCGATCCTCTTCTTGGACTCTCTTGCTCAGGGTGGCCACTCTGCCTCCAGCCCGGAGTTCAGTGCCCGAGTCTTCTGGAGCAACGGGCCAGGTATTACATGCAGGTCGAGAATAAGTTCTTCTATCAGACTGAGCTCGAAAAGATGAGGAGGGTCGATCCGGCAGAGGTTCTACCCGATGGTTCCATCATCTTCGTCAGCGGGAAGTTCACGGTGGATGACGTGAAGAAGTTGGCCGAGCGGTACCAAGTCTCGGCGCCGTATCTTGTCTGCGACATTAGTGACTCACTCGTGGCTTCACCACCACCACTGTCAAGCTTGTGAGTTGCCTACCAAGGACGTGGGTGTTCTTGACCTGTCGGACCACCGACCGTTGCATGGGGCAGGTAACCGAAATGCTGAAGCTGGCAAACTTCAAGAAATACCTCTCTGAAGCCTTGTGGATGCTTCCGCCAGGTTCTGGCGAGTTCACTCTCAGGGCCTTCAGCGCGAGTCAGGAGAAGACGTGTTCCATTGCTACTCATTTGGAGGACATCATCCGTGAGATCACTGCTTGCCTGAGCCAAGCCCAGAACATGAACCAGCACCTCCTCAGCAAGGAACACATGAAACTCTACTACAGCGGCGAAGCCTACAAGTTCCATGGCGACGGCAGCGGCAAGCGCAAGGCTGGCGCCATGCAGGACGATGCAGAGGACACTGGAGGCGACAAGGACCAGGACCAGGACCAACTGAAAACCATGCTGTCGACTTGTGCAGAGAAAGGCCTTGTGAAGAATGAGTTGAACGAAAAGACCCTCGCTAAGTGCAGCGACAAGTTTGAGGATCATGGCAAGGCTGCTGTGGTGAATGCCTATGTCCTTCATCACCAACTGGGCCATGCTGTTGGAGAGGGGGTTCCGTTGCTGGCCAACACAGGAAAGCCTGTGGCGCATTTCGAGGATATTTGTAGAGGCACCGTTCCGAGGAATTTTCAAGGTGTAGTTTTGGTGGCAACAAACAATGACAAGAAGAAGAAGGTCCGTAGTCTTACAGTTCCAGAGATGCTCTCTGCAAAGGGCTGGCCTTTGAAATCATTTGGCCTCAGCTTGATCGGGCACCCACGAGCTCAGTTTCAATCACTTTCGGTCTTGCCACCACGCTGGACTGTCCTGTCAGCTTTGCTGGCGGCATGCAGGGTGTAGATGCAGTATGACGGGAGCCGGGAATCGAGGTGAAATCTTCCTGATCAGCTCGATGGGTTTTCAGCGGGTAGTGACAAGCTCTCAGCCTGGAGGCCTATTATTATAGTCCTACTACTTCGAGAGGCCCGTATATTGGAGCTCTTATCTCTATTCCAGCTCTCAGAAACTGAACAAGATGGATGATGGGGGCCTTGCATCTGCATTACCTGGCGAGTAACCGTAACAATAGGCCCTTCATGATGAGGCCCAATTCTGCCAAAATTTAATTAGGCTCAAACCCCAAGCCCCGGCAAAGCCAAAACCATGCTTTCATAATCCTGACTGATCATCTGAAAGCAAGGCACAGCCTGGGCGGCAGGCTTCGGCGCGGTGGCTCAGTTGACGAAAGAGTGCTTGGCTCAGATCAGGCAGAGCAACCAGAAGCCACATGCATACTTGTGACCTGAGGGTATCGTCCAGAGTGCTCTTCTGAGCTACGCATGACCTGACATAATACACACATGTAAATCGAGAATAGCAGATCTCAAGTGCCTTTCCAAGGCATGCAGCAGCTGCAAGGCCTCTCTGACTCGTTTGATTCGTTTTGCTGGCTTCCCTAGCTCACGTAGTCTGTGCACGATCAACGACCACGCTTGAGCGTGATGTCATGACTCGGGTGCCGTGATCGTGAGTTGGAGCTGACATGCCGCGATTTTTGTTGCAGGCATGAGGAGCTTATATTGGTCACATCATGAGGGGAGAAAATCTGGTATTGTATGTAATCATCCGAAGAGGCTGGCCTTTTGGACATGTTAGACATGTCAGTGTTGATCACACGTAGCTTGCCATCGTTTAGAGTTTAATACCATTGGGTCTTGCTGAAGATGGTACTCGTGTGCCGGCAGCAGCTGCTTGATGATGTATGCCTGCTAAGACAGACGAAGAGCATCGGGCAGCGTGTGTTGCCAGACATGGGTCGATAAAACATGCTGTCAAGAATTGCAACAGATGTTTCTTTCTGAAACATGAAGCTCCTTGGGTGCGATTGGCTTCCAGTTGTTTCGTGCTTGGGGCTTGTTGCGTCCGAATTGGCTGTAGTAAAATGCTTGAGGTTGTCTGGAAGCGTCGCTTCGATTGGCTGATTGTTGAGAAAGGCGATGGTGATCAACGGCAGTGGGGGCTAGGCTGTAGAGCTTGCCGAAAGCTGCACGAACAGCGGCAGATCGCACCCAATGCAACACGTGCTGCAACTGCTCTGAAGGATTCAGTCTTCATACATTGCAGGGTTGGCCAGAGCGGTAAACTGCAGGTGTGCACATTCGTGAACCATACAACTCGTGAATGTCATAGCGAAGCTGTTCGTGCTGAGTTGGAGCAGGCCAATCCAAGGCCAGCTGAGCTTGAGGAAACTGCCGAACCAATGGACAGTGTCGGGCCGACGCCGGCTCTCATCAGACTTGCGCTTGAGGTTAGTGCTACAGGGGCGCTTGGCGCTCAAGCTGCAGAGTTTGCGCGCAAGGCAGAGCTAGCTGGCAGAAAGGACGGCGCCAACTTCCCGCCAACGTATGCGAAACCCTACATGCATTTCAGATTGGTAAATTGCTTGGCAAAAACACTGTAGCTTGGATGCCACGGCGTCGATTGTTGTGTGAAGATTTTGTGAGCTGCTTGTGCACGCGAAGTCGGTCGCTGCTCTCAGGTACGAGGATGATCGAGTTCTTGTCAAGAAGGGCAAGCTGGTGGCAGCTGGTTGGGCCGAGGTCTGCCCAGTAATTAGCTTGGACGTTCTTGTATCGCTGTAGAGAATACAGTCCTGAACTTGTATGACAGGATGTACGGGGCGAGTACAACTTTGTTAAAATGAAGTACTGCATCCTGCCTGACTATGAAATCCACAGACGCATGGCAGATCTTCGAATCATCGAGGCAAGGCTTGGCTGCGGGTAAGTGTGGAAAATGATGAAGCGTGCACGTGTTGTGGTCCCATGGCACCCGCGAGGCAGCATTCCAAAAGCTCAAGCATGCGGATGAAACGTTGAGTTTCCTCGCCAACGGAGATGATGATTTGAAGTCGAAGCTGCAGAACAGCATCCGTGCGACTTGTCTAGAGACGTGACATGTGCAGCGACAAGGAATCGAGCTGTTCAGCATCCCGCCAGGTCTTCTGTGCAGACGGTGAGGGTGCTGAACAACTGGTTGGGCGCATGGCTCGTGCTTCTTGGGCAAAATATCTCCTGATTCTGTAACCAATGAGACACGTATTTTGCAAGGTATCCGGGTTGTCAATGCAGTTGTGGAGTGCATTGCAGGTGGACAACCTGCTGCCTCAATTGAGCGCAGTGGTGCGATGCTATGCGCACAGTGCACAGGGAACTCTAGAGGCGTGCCTGGACGTGGACCCAGAGGCCAAGGCCTTGATCCAGGATCTTGTCACGCGCTTCTCAAGCGAGTCTGACAGGGGGGGCCTTGGTCGAGCTTTGAGGAACTCCCCTAAACTGGCCCGACTGTTCAAGCAAGAGATCCAGGCTGACCTTTGCAAAATCGAGGAGCTGTGTACATCTACTCACAGCTGCACGAAGGCCAACTTCGCGTCCCAGCGCTTCAACAGCATAGTTGATGTCCTGAGGTTGTTGTCGGTGCGAATCAACCATGTCGTGAAGTTCCTCTGCAAAGTGGCCGCGACGGACGGGGACAAGAGAGTTCGCGCTTGGGCGAAAAGCCTCCTCAAGGTGCTAGCATTTTATGGGCCGTAGAGATTAACCAAATCTCTTTTGCATGAAGCTGAGTGTCGCTTAAGCTGCCTTTCCCAAGAGGTGCTCACGCCAAAGAACCTGGTCATGTTGGGGTGCTTGACCGAATTCTTTGAAACAGCCAGCAAACATGTCCACAGCTTCGACAACGCAGGTGGCAGCAAGGGATCAGCGCAACCTGGGGCGAGCAGCAACAGCGTGATCTCTCAGATTGCATTGGCCTCGAGACGTGCGCACGAAGTCCGCGAGCAGATGTCGCGACTGTTCGACTTCCGTGCAGACGACGGCTCTCCTCAAGTTCCGCTGGTTCTCAACAAGGATTTTTCCCGTGGCTACGTGCAGATGATTTTTCAAGGAATTGAAGAGCTGGGCAACTTGTTTAAAACGGCCCTTTTCTGTGACTGAGTGTTATTCCTTTCTTGAAATTGCCATACTCAGTAAGACTGTGTATAAGGCAATGGCAACACCTTCAATGTGACCCATGACGGCGAGTTGCTGTATTATTTGGATTGTGTCCTGGCCAGACCTTTCGAAACGATCTGTGCAAACTTGCTGCCTTGCCTAGAGCTAGAGGCTACCAGCTGCGCGCCCGCGCACTGGTCGCGGAATGTCTGGGTCACATCAGCCATCTCAAGGAGTGCTATCTGAAGGGCATACTCACTGAACATGAAGCTGGTCTTGGAGAAGCCCTTGCTCCTCTCGACGTGGAACATTGGACCAAGTCCCACATGGATGAGTCCATGCGCCCAACTAAGCACACATGACTTTGCTGACTGTCAGTCACTGAAATGATTTTGTGGTCGTGTGTGCTGCGGCTTGTTGCATAGGTCCCGCGTTCTGGAGCCTGCTGCCAAGATGGCTGGGGTGCAGGTCCGGACTCTTGAGCTTGCGTCCCGAATGCAGCGTTGACGACTGCAGGCTACAGATCTTGCCAAAGAGGTGATTCTGGCTCGGCCTACGGTGCAAACACTCTTGAGGTAGGTGTTGTTGAACACCAGCGTCCTACATATCCCACTTGCACTCCTCGTCCCCAGGCAAGGCTGCTTGGATCCGGAGAAGTATTGGGCACGTGTGCTCACACATTGGCACAAGAAGCTCCCGGCACTTCTTAAGACGGTGACTTGGTTGCCGGCAATTCATGGGACTGATGCGACTTTAGCAGGAGAGATTCATGCTGTAGTTCCCAGGTTCCGATCTTGCTTTGCTTTTGGGCCTCGACTGCCGAGCTTGAGCAGAATTTCAGCTACCTGAAGCTGATAGAGTCTGGCAAAAAGCTCGGTGCGGAGTACACGCATGCAGTAATGAAGATTTTGTTGGATGGTCCATCGCCAGCACACCTTTCCCCTGTGAATGCATCTGGCCAGTATGTTGTTACAGAGAGGATTCAGCGGGTGCAGCGGCAGTACTTGAAGCTCTACGGTTCTTCTAAGAATCAGCGAAAGAGCGAGCTGCCACGGAGGACCTTGGCAAAACCGACCCCAAAGGGGTTGAGCGGCTTACTGAAGAATCGCCACGCGGATATCAGGGCGTTAACAGCTGGCAGTTCAGACGATGGCATGCGCTTGGCTGACTTGCGTGACATGACCGAGCTCCAGGACAAGGCGGCTGAGTCGGTAGAGATCCTGAAGAAACGGAATGCCAAGCAGATACAGTCTGCGTCCCAGAGCTTTGAGCAGAAGCAGGCTCGGCTGATCCCATATTAACCGTCAGGGTTGGGTTTCGAGTTATAATAGGGGATTGGGTGTTTAGGGCTGGCTTTAATTTTATGGCTACTTCACACCCTGTACATTTTGTAAACACGGGGAGGCCAAAAAGAGGAAGCTGCTCATGAGCGTTGCCGACGGCGACGATGCGCATGCAGCGGCAGTGTTGGCGGAGGAGCGTGCACGTGAGTCGGAGGTCACGAACCTGATGCGCCGGGATCTGGACTCCAACATCCGTCGGGGAACCTGCTTGACTGCCGACATAACAGCGATCGTCGTGCTGGATGGGTCCATGAAGCTGGATGGCTTGGGTGCCAAAGTTCTTCCGTGGGATCTGGGCTGTGTGGCTGAGCTGTTAACATTCAGGCATGTGGTGTGGGCTGCCCATACCCGGGAGGCGCAGTCCGACATGATCAAGGGGGTCGAGACCGAGGTGTGCTTGGCGTCCCGCATGCTGGGNGGCTGCCCATACCCGGGAGGCGCAGTCCGACATGATCAAGGGGGTCGAGACCGAGGTGTGCTTGGCGTCCCGCATGCTGGGAGGTTGGATCGCGGGTCCGGAATGGACCGATGCTTGCGTGAAAGGAAAGCAACTGTATGAACCGGTCTTGCGATTGGCAAGGGCAGTCAGCATTCCCAAGGAGATGAGAGTTCACGAGTCCTGCAGTTTCGGACATGCGCTCGAGAAGATATGCATTGCAGCTGCTAGCAACACATCTGGCGATATGAAATGGACACTTCGTGATTCGCGGAAGAAGCTGTGGCTCAGCTAAGTTTGGAATCGATTTAGTGCCAGTTCAGGTATAAAAATATGGAAGGTGTGCGTGCTTGATGCTCTGCCTGAACGAGGACTAAGAAGCGGGCCCTCGTGCTGATGGCTCCAGAGGATTGCGAGAAGCAGAAGGAGAAAAGCAAGATAAATCGTAAGCCTGGCTTGCTCACGGATTCCGCCTCATTCTTGCAGCTTGTGACTGTGCCAGCGCCTCAATGTTGCGTATTCGGCATACGTCATACAATTCACTAGGCTTTCCTGTGTTAACAAGATTGCTGCAGGTGGAGAGACCCTGAAGCGCCGTGATCTGCGGTGATCTGCAAGCCATGTGCCTGTCGGGAAAGAGAATACCGTTGCTGATCGCAGAGAGGGTAGAGCTTCCCACAATCAAGTCTCGGGAATCGGAGTCCTAATCCTCATGCCAGGTTTGCTTGGCTGCTGCTGGGCCCATCAGAGCATGCTCAAACGGGAGAAAAGAGTCAGCGAGCCAGTCTTGCTGCAGGTTGTTATCCTACATTGAGCATTCCCCGTGCCCATACAACATAAATAAAATCAAAAAGTTATGACTTTTTTCCTCCTTGGCACTCGGGTTTCCAGAAGATACAACAATGCTACAAAAACTAATGCATCAATGGATTTATCAATAAATGAAACAGCGAGTGCCATAAGATTAATTAATGGAACTAATGACGATAATGACACAAGCACCTATTTAGAATGTAATAACACAACCGGAGGGACAACACTATTCAAACCTACTTATTTTAAAGATACTGTAAATTATGAAAATGAAAACGTTAATATTTCTAATTCACCGGGTCTTACACTTTATAAGGATACAACCGATGCCAGTAATGTTTTTACAGTAAAAAACGCGCAGGGATATATAAGGTTTAACTCATTTAATATTAATGCGTATAACACGAGCAATGACNACGAGCAATGACAGTTCTTCATTACTTTTATTGAATACTGCTAATGGCAACGGTGTTTATTGCTTAAGTTTGGGCATCGGAGCAATTCAAGGAGCGAATAAATTAAATGTAAGTGGTGGTAATAGTAATTTTGGCGGGACAGCATCGTTTCAAAATACATCAACATTTAACGGAGATATTTATGTCAATAATTCAGGTAGAATATTTCAANGGTGGTAATAGTAATTTTGGCGGGACAGCATCGTTTCAAAATACATCAACATTTAACGGAGATATTTATGTCAATAATTCAGGTAGAATATTTCAAAGAGCAGACGCTAATAACTCATTTAATGTAATATCAACAGAAGAAATTAATTTTTCATTACAATCAACTAGAACAGCTGACCCGACAACTGCTACTATTGCTTTACAATTAAACGACACTAACGGAATTACATTACACCGACCAGTCGTTAATAATCTTACTTTTAATAGTATTGGTAATATTGTTGGCGAGGCAGATGTTGTTAGTTGGGGTAGGTTTATGTTTCAGAACAGCAGTGAATTAAAAGAAGTTTTA
>BGNK01004635.1:4302-31594 GCA_003297005.1 Symbiodinium sp. clade A Y106 | reverse complement strand
TGACGACTTATGTAAGGAATGGAAAACTATTTGTTGAAATTACAGACGGAAGAACAGTAGATATTATGAGAAGAGAGGAAGAAAAGAAAGTATGAACGGATAAGCACAAATAGCATTTTGCTAATTAGTTTTAGTAAAATTCTATGTAATGGACGCGAAGCTTGGAGAGTTGCTACTCTCTATCATTTCCGAGTTCAGGGTTATAGACTTTAGGCAGGTTTTTGGATTAGGTGGGATGTTAGGCTTGGGGAGGTTTTAGGCTCTATCATTTCCGAGTTCATCGTTAGGATATTGGTTGTATTATGGGTTTAGGTTGATTGTTATGATGTTGATAGGGGTATAGGGGGTTGTTTTGATTTGGGTTGAACTTGATGGTGGGGTTTGCTATGAACTCGGGGATGACAGCTCCTTGCTCTTATGCCCGTGTCCCTTGCCATCCGTTTACCGGCCGAGGTTCCACCGCGTCGCTACCTCAGCTTGGCTTCCTCGCAATCGACTTTACGATTCAGATCGTTTCAGAATAAATAGTTCCATCTCAAACATGAATCCTGAAGCTATCAACTTGATGTTAATGTTGGGAGTTATGCCACTGGATGTACTAGTGCCGTTGCCAATGATGTTTGCTATACCTTTGTCAAGACCTTTGACATGACCAGACTTGTGGTTCTCAGTTCCGACTGCACCTTCATCGAGTAGAGTTTCGGGTTGCTTGGAGTTCGAGGTATTTTGGGAGGCAGTTGGACGTAGACATCGGGACAACGCCACCGGCGTTGCGCTTGCTCTACGAGAGCAGGCAATGGTGAACCGAGTACGCAAGATCTGTGCATGCGTGCACTATTACATATAAAGATATACACATACATACACTAAATACAAAGATAAACAGAACCGTAGGACGCTCTAGATACATGTCTCTATGTCTCTATGTGCATTGTGCATACATACATGCATACATGCATGCACAAATTCAGATACATACGTACATACTTACTTACTTACATTTATACATACATAAACATACATACATAAACATACACAGAATACATATGCATACATATGCATACATATACATACATACACATACATGCACATAAGTATACATACATGTACATATGTTTACATGTACATATACATACGACAGACAGACATAACTGCATACACGATCATACATGCATATACACGTCGAATGCATACGCATGGCTGCATACAGGCGGCAGATAAGGCAGGAGTCCTAGTTACATGTAAACGCTATATGAGGAGAAAGGCCATGGGATGCCGAGCCAGAACTGTAAATCAAACAGCAGTCGCACCCCCATCAGATCACAAAGCAAGGCATACAGCGCCTTGGAGTGGCTTGCTTTGGTCCTCTTGCTGGCGGCTTAGTTACTTGAGGTCTTGAGATTTAGGAGTCAAAGCTGTCACTAGAGACCTGAATGTACAAGAGGAGTTCCAGGAAGCTGAAAGTTGGGGTGGCAGGGTTTAGGGTTTAGGGTTTAGGGTGGTGTCGCTGAGCCCTGACGTTCCAGGGCTTTCTGGACCAGCTAGCGGGGCACAACATCTCTTAATTCCAAGTCGTCTTTAATTGGTTAAATCCACCAAAGGACCCGAACACTGAAATCCGATGGCTGCGGATGCAGGATTTCTGTACATTCGCGGGCGTGTCTCGTACCTGATCCTACTTCGACATCTCATGGTTTTTGCATTTGTTGGCTGAAGGTCGCTGACTGCAGTGGTCTTCGTCTTGCTGAGGCACGGATTTGAGGGGTGACGGCGTATCATGACGTGAGGATTCATCATGGCTTGTGAGTTCTGCTCACCTCTGTCCGCCAGAACACTCCCAGAACACGGCTACAGCTCCGCTTCCAACGGGCATAGAGCATGCAGATGAAGGCATGCCGGGTCGTAATGGGTCTTGCAGACTGACTGCTTTGGCACATCTGTAGTAGCTTCGGCGAAGTAAACCGCGCTGCATTGTCATGTGACAGGAATGAGGATCTGCTCCTGGGTTTTGCTCTCTTGCCGGAAGTTGGAATTTGCCGGAGCCATGGCCACTCCGCCAGATCGCGTGGATGCGGCGATTTGGAAGGCAGCTGCTGCGTCACGGCTACTACTGGACGCCGTTCCTGACGTCCTCAGCTTGCTGTCGAAATGGGCCACGGATGTTCTTCAGATGCCACTGAAGCTTGAGGCTTACGGGTCTGTAGTGACCGGCATAGCGGACACCTCTTCAGACATAGATGTGGTGTTGGTTTCGGACAGTCTGGACGACACTGGTAGGGTCTTGGCAAGGCTCCATGAAGCAGAGGAGAAGCTGCCTCATTTGCACGCCGTGAGATTTGTGGAATCTGCACGTGCGCCGGTGCTCACGGTTGCTAGGGCAGATGGCTTGATGGTGGATATTACAGCGGGCAACTGTCTTCCCGTCTACAACTCGCGGCTGCTGAAAGAGTACTGCGAGCTCGACCATCGTTTGTTACCGCTGGCATGTGCAATCAAGCGATTCGCAAAAGCTGCTGGCGTTGTCGGAGCTGCCACCCACAACCTTTCAAGCTACGCGTGGTCCTTGATGGTAGTGTTCTACTTGCAGGCTGCTGATCTTAAGCGCTACCTGCCAAGTTCTGCCAAAACAAGCAGCTTGCCTTCGCTGCAGTCGGCGTGTAGAAGCTGCGACGTCACCATCCAAGGGCGCAGGTTCGATGTTGGCTTCAAACGACTCACCGACTTTCCACTTGCAGATGCCGGATGCATTCATGGCAGCCAGTCGCTCAGCTCCTTCCCTTGGCGGTCCCTGGCCCTTGGTTTTTTCAAGTTCTTCCTTGAGGAGTTCGATTTGGATAAGGAGATCATTTCCGTTCGCCTCGGGTCCCGTCAAGCTGTTGATGCCAGTGCCACCGGGCTAGGGCCACACATTCGAGACCCCTTTGACCCCGAGCGCGATCTTGGTGCCGTGCTGTCTGCATCACGGCGTGAAGGATTTCTTGAGGCGTTGATGCTTGGAAGGAGGTTGTTGGAGCAGAAATTCGCATTCGCCGAGTTGCTGGAAGGGGATGTGGATCTTTGCTCCCCTGTGCAGTGGGATACACTGGTGCATTCGGAAGAGCTTCAGCATCAGCGCGTCCCGCCCAGCAATCATGCGCTCAGCACAGCTCAAGACAGTTCAAGCGATCTGGAGTTTGACCGTACAGAGTTGGATGACTTTCAGAAACGGTCTGTGCATGCCATAGCCCTAAAAGAGTCCGTGGTTGTTGTAGCCCCAACTTCAGCCGGCAAGACTGCTGTGGCCGAGTACGCTATGATGGTGGCCCTTCGCAATCACGGATCCGTGATGTTCTGCTCACCAACAAAAGCCCTAAGCAATCAGAAGTTTATCGATTTCCATGCGAGCGCACACTTTTCGGGGAGGGTCGGGCTTCTCACGGGAGACTCGTCCGTTGCACCTTCTTCGCCGATACTGGTCGCCACCACGGAAATTCTGCAGCTCGGTCGGCACATTGTGCTATGTCAGTTTCTCCTATTGTATATAGTTAATAGATTGCCGCACGTACACGGCCTGCTGGAGGTCCTGCCCTTTGTCTTTACAAGGGTTTGTAGGGCTTCTAAGAAGGGACTGGCACAGCTGTTCTGGGCAAAACCCCCAGCCAGGCGATCAATGCTGTGCTGCCATCATAATGATTTCGCTTGGATGCAGACGGTGGTCTTTGATGAAGTCCATTACGTTGGAGATGCAGAGCGCGGAGCCGTCTGGGAGGACTGCATGATTTTACTTCCACCGCACATCAATGTCGTATGCCTGTCTGCAACCGTTCCGAACTGCTTGGATTTGGCTGGATGGATATGTCAAACGAGACATTGTGTGTGCCACTTGCTGCTCAAGCTGTCGAAGCCGGTGCCCTTACGCATCTTTGGGGTTGCAGATGTCACCAGCCTTTTGGTCGACGGTGACAATGCATTCTTAGAGGAGAACTTCGCATCGGTAAAGCTTGACAAACTCAGCAGAGAAGACATTTGGCAGGCCATTGCTACCAATGCAAAGCTGACGCCCACGCTGGCCTTCATGTTCAGCAAGGTCGCCTGTGAGACCAATGCACTGGCTCTCGCGAGACGCTTAAACCAGGCTGAGATCATCGCCGACCACATCTCAGAATACAGCGACGCCGGTCCGAAGCTGAAGGGGGCCATCAAGTTCTGGACTTCCAGGAAGATTCAGCGCCTGTGCCCTGTGGCCTCCCAGCTGCTCAGCTTGCAGGCGCAGCGGCGGATCCAAGAATTGGCCAGAGAGGCCCTGCTGCATCTGCCCGAGGAGGACCGCGGCTTGCAGCAGGCCCGCCGCCAGATACCGCAGCTTTGTCTTACAGCTGAACTAAACATGAGGTATAGGACGACAAACTGAACCACTTTCGTGTTCACTGGGATACCGGTACTTCGGCACTTCCGTTAGCCAGGTCACGCTGTGTGAGGTTCCTGGCACTCCCCTACACTGCCAGAGGGCTTTTTAATAGTATGTGTATACAGAAATGATCCAGACGGTCGATTTCTTGGCATATATAGTTACAACAAGTTACAGCCATTGTCGATTTTTTGTTTCGAGTATCCCCGTGATCTTTTTAGTATGACCTAATTGTGATTATGCTTCAGCATAGACCACACAGCAGATAAACCACGAGAGCCCTGCTCGCACACATCCCCCCCCCCCTCCCCACACCCCGTCGCACGCGCATTTGGGTCCACAACAAGGCAACGACGCCCGCCACAATCCACAGGAGACCACNCCCCCCCTCCCCACACCCCGTCGCACGCGCATTTGGGTCCACAACAAGGCAACGACGACCGCCACAATCCACAGGAGACCACCAGGAAACCAGAGACCCCCAACTATTTGCGGGAGTCAGACATGGCCACGGTATTTGCACCTGCCATGAATAAGCTTTCCGGAGGACGTGCCGCACAGATCCTGGGCAACAACAAGGGACGTGAGTGCAAAGTATACGCCTCGCCACAGCGGGAGTGCCGAATATTCCGTCTGCACCTAAAAAGAGAAAACCGCAGTACAGTAGCTATTAGAGTTTGCCACAACGGCTGTACTCATCGCGTCACCATAAAAGGATCGCCATGAGAATGACCCAAATGCCTGTCAAAAATCTGTAGGTCAAGATGCTTATGGACACGTTGCTCCCACTGGGGCTGGCCATGCATCACAGTGGTCTTCTTGCTCAGCTGAGGGAGTTGGTGGAGCGACTCTGCGCTGAGGGCCTGGTGCTGCTTCTGTTTTGCACAGAGACGTGCGCGGCGGGATTGAACTTTCCTGCCAAGTCGGTTGCATTCTCTTTTACAAACCGCGGCTTGCTCAAGTGTGACGGGTGCAACATGCGCATGGTGCGCTGTGGTGAGTACCAGCAAATGGCAGGAAGAGCGGGTCGCAGAGGACTTGACAAGCACGGCAATGTCTTGTTCTGCATGTCAAACCGGAATGATGCAAGCGACAAGAAAGCGAAAGCAAAGGCACCAGCCGGCATGTCCCGGCTCAAGGAACTGGTTCTCAGCCCGGCCGAGCCTGTCATGAGTTCATACATGCTACGCTTCCCGCTCATGCTCAACTTACTGAAGTTCGGGCATGCTGGCTACGTCAAATGGCTAGTTCTGCAGACTTTCCGCCAATTTCAGAGCCGACAGGCTGCTGCCAGCATCGAGGCGCACAAGACTCAAGAAGCCATGTTTGCAATTCTGGAAACTCTGGGCTTGTTGTCGCCGGAGCAGCGATTGACAAGTTTGGGACGTACAGTTGCAGGATTGTGGATAGGAGATCCGCTGCTGATGGGCGTGCTGCTCCGCGACAAGGTGCTCGAGCGATTCCCCGCACTGGAGCTTGTCTCGCTGCTCAGCGTTTTCACAGTCGACCCCAAGTTCCGGAAGGCGAGGGGAGAGGATGAACAGGAAGATCAGGAGCAGGGTGAAGATGCGCACGAATTCTTGCATCAGTCTGATGACCCGGAAGCTGGACAGTTCATAGAAACGACAAACTCCTTGGTCACCGAAGTTTTGCGATCAGCGCGCCTGGTCTTGGATGCCTACGTAGGGGGTGGCCTCGTGAGCGCCGCCGAGGACACGCCGGAGGAGTATGTCAAGAACTGGCGCAAGGGCTGTCTGACTTACAATGACTTACAAACAGTTTAAAAAGCTTTTGACAGATGGGAAGAACATGGTCCTCGCCACTCGCATGTGGATAACGGGCAAGACTTTCTCAGAAGCTCTTCACGTCGCCAAAATGGATGCGGGTACTTTTGCCAAAGCCATTCGTCAGCTCGGCAAGCTTGTGCGAATGCTCATCCAGGCCGCTCTGAAGCTTGGAAAAGATACCTTCGCAGACAGCTTGCTCCTTGACTATTCTGGAAACTTTCTTTATTCATGAACGCGAAGCCACAAATCTCAACCAAAGCCAGAAGCTTCGTCTCTGGGCATCCCTGACAGCTTCAAACCTGAGACCCGTTGCTGAAAGTAGATCCTCGAAGTCCTGCACCCCTCCCCGCTCTCTACTGGCTGAGCTTGAGTTTTGCTGATGAAGTCCTAAGCTTGACTCCCTCGCCTAAACCTCACGCCCCAATCAGATAAAATCACAGAATAGACAAGATAGACATCGGCAGACACTCACGTCTAAAGCACAAAACCCAAACCCTCCTTGAAGCCTTCAGCCCGCGGGGCGATTTATCAAGAGAGTGGCAGCCAAGGTCTCGGAAGCCTTCGTGCTTGATGCGGGGACTACCTTTCTTATCTCCTTTGCTGCTAAGAGGCCTGGAAAGCTCTACAGATGTTCATGGAGATGAGGGAGAGCCCTTGTGGGCAGCCTGTCCTGATGGGGCTGGCGCCAGGGTTGAGCTCAAGCCCTCCCAGATCGGCTTTTCACACCGCAGCTGCTCTGCTCACTTTCAGGATGGCCGAACGTTGAGGTCCACGCTGACAGAGATCCTGGCAGGCGAGGTGTCGCCGCGTAACATTGAGGAGCTTCGGGTGTTCTGGCACCAGGGCACCTACTACACCCTCGGCAACCGCCGCTTATGTGTCTATCGCTTGCTTGAGCACTGCCGGCCGAACACCAAGATCTTGGTGAGGGTGGTGTCAGAGTCCGAGGCAGAAGCATGGGGTTGGAAACCAGGCGTTGCTTTAGCATCGGGGCTTTTATGTTCAAGTCGACCGGCTTTGAGAGCACTTGTCAAGCCAAGCCCTTTCAAAATGCTAGTGTCCACCTCGAACCATAGTCGGACCCGAGGAAGGACAAATTTACTTCCGGACGGTGGAAGGGTGCCGTTGTACTGCTTCGGCACACGGGTGAGATCATCGGCAAAAGCCAGGCGCAGAGCACATTTAAGTTGCCTAGCGCAGAGGAGATGGAAAGCGTGAGAAGTGCTGCGGAGCCACACAGCACAAGCAAGCCGCCACTTGAGCAGCCGGGGGCCATTGGCTACTGGCACCACCTGCAGCTTTGCTAGATCGTGAGAGTCATCATGCATTGTCATGACTACACTCGTCCGGACGGACGGAATGCCTCCATCAATTGGCTTAAGGTGTTTGTTTGCTCTTGAGATGAATGTGCCTAAGATCCAAGGCGTGCTGCGTGCCAAGAAGACCACTCTCGAGTGAGCCGCTTGCAAGGTGTGGTTCAGATCCCCGGCACTCCCCAGCTTGTAGCCTGCAAAGCTGGACCTCCACGTCGGCTCTTGGATCCATTACATCTAAGCGACGAGCAGCTTGCAAGAATGGATATGGACTGGTCGCCTTGCACCGATCCTCGGTACGAGCAGCCGGCCTGTGAAGAAGGCAACGGAAAGCCTTGCACCAGGAAGGGATGCCGTGGCATTTTTGAGAAGACTGGCGAGCCTTGCCAGTTTTGCCATGCTCACCCTTGTGAAGTAATTGCTCGGTTTGAAGCCTTTCGAGGCTTCGCCAGGCGGGCTGCAAAGAAGAACCTTGGCAAACATGCCAACCGCCGCATGGGCTACTAAGTAATGATGTTGAGGCTGCCTCTGGTTGGCATTCTGCAACATTGAACGAGCAAAATACATGCGCGGAGGAAAGTCATAGGATGCAGACGGAAGTCGATAGGGACCGTTGCCAATAGTCACATATCTTGCTGCACCCAGAAAGCATCCCTGTCCGATAGCCTCGTACGTGGTACCTGCTCCCACCGCAAAAACTTAACTGCTGCTGCTGCTGCTGCTACTGCCACTGCTACTGCTACTGCTGCTACTACTACTACTACTGCTACTGCTACTACTGCTACTACTGCTACTGCAACTACTACTACTACTACTGCCACTAGCACTGCCACTGGCACTGCCCCTGCTACTGCTACTGCTACGACTGCCACTACTGCTACTTCTGCTACTATGGCTACTACTGCCACTACTGCTACTACTGCTACTACTGCTACTGCTGGTACTGCTGCTGCTGCTCCTGCTGCCGCTACTGCAACTGCTACCGCTACTGCTACTGCTGCTGCTACGACGTCTAGTACTACATTTGGTGCTACAGCGGGCTTGGATGTACATTGACCGTGCCGCTGTATAGAGTCGCTCAAGAAGAGAGTTGAACAAGTCACTGAAGACCGTTGCGAGCCCCTAATTGATGAGACTAGGGCCTAGGGCCTAGTGGGAGGCTGTGAATTCAACCCGCAGCAGTCGCTGAGACAGGAATGATGGTTGCTCTTGGGCACAGTGATCGGCTTCACAATCTTAATCTGAGAAACGAAGGTGAGAAGCTTGGAGCGATTGTAGATTACAGATTGCTTGTCAGCCCAGAGTCTGAAAGTCCCAGGGCTCGAAGCTCAAATTACGGTTTCCTGTGAGTTTGGCACAGGCTTCTGCAATTCCCGAAGCTTAGATCTCAAAATCCCACGTTCCCGACACGGGCCGTTCAGGGCTCACCCGGACCTTCGACCCGCCTCTTCTGCGCAGGAACACCCGAAGCGAGGAAGGTCCGGGCCTTGGTTCGAGAAGAATCTGAGAAAGGGATTTTGCTCGGGGGATGGTTATTCTAAGGACTCCTACGAAGAAGGCGTCCTCGTTTTGTTTTGATTTTATGGCTTTGGAGAGGGCTAAGGTTCCAAAAATCCGTTTCTCACGCTTTTGTGTGGTTCTGGTCGTGGTCCCAGGGTTTGTGACATCCGGCTAAGCGGTTTCTGGGCTGCAGGTTTCTGAGCCATTGCATGTGTTTTTGGCATCGACCCGGTAACTGTTGCACTGCTCCTACTATACGATACTCCCTACTACACTATACTTTCGCTCCTCTTAGCTACCAACAGCACCACTCTAACAACTATGACTGTTATCATGAGAACGACGACGACAGCAGCAGCAACAGCGTCGACAACAGCAGCAACAAAGACTGGTCCTTCCATGCTTGACTCTTACTCCCTAGTTAGCGTTAAAAATATAACATTCTCTACTTATCCCCTAAACCATAAACCCCAAACCCCTAAACCCAACACCTATTGGGGCTTCAGAGGCCAAACGAGCAACGTGGCTGTCGTGTGCTGCCTGGGCTCGGCCAGAAGCCCCGTGAGGGCGAAGGATTTAACAAGCGCAGAGTTGTGATCTTTGGAATGTAGGGCTGGGTTCGTTGACGAAGGTGTAGGGTATAGCTTGGCTTGGGGTTCATTCGATGCGCTATGTCTAGGCTTAATGCAGGATTTTTGGAGGATTTCAGATACAGGGCCCTTCACCAGGAATATCTTGACTTGAGGCTTACCCCACAAACTTTGAGCCCTAACTAGCAAGCGCGCATGCCGAAACTCATGGACGCACGAACACACTCGCACTCGCTCCCAGGTGCTCTTAGACATCGTAGGCACTCCACAGAAACCGGAGCCGTGCACCGTTGTAAGTTCTCTACACTTTGAGGGACGACTTCAGGTGGTCTCTTCCTGCATCGGCTCTCTCATGTGTGAGAAGATCATGAAGGCCAACCAGGGTGCTAGGGTCGAGTTTGGAGCTTTATGGGATTTAATGGTCTTGACTTTAGGGTTAGGGTTTGAGGTTTAGGGTTTAGGATTTTGAGGTTTAAGGTATAGGTATTCCGACATCCAGGCGCGCATATACAAGTCTGTGCAAAAGGGTTTGACAAAGATCGCTTTGCTTCAACCCCAGTTTTGCATCTTGTGTCAGACGAACGGTGCCCCAATGCGACCGCGTGAATGACACAAATCCTGCAGTGCCTCCCCTAACATCAGCATGAAAATTCAGCTGGACATGGGCGGGAGTGCACAGTTGAACATAACAGAGCAAATACATAAAAACTAACCTGAACATGTAAATACATGTGCATATGTTAAATGTATGAACATCTTTGCATAATTTTATGCGCGCGTGTGTGTGTGTGTGTGCGTGCATACCTACCTACATAATACATTACATTACCTTACCATTACCATTACATTACATACATGCATACATACATACACACACAGATATATATAGAGGGAGAGAGAACGAAAGATCTGCAGTGATGGAGTCACCTGAATAGTGTTGGCGAAGACCAGAGCTGCAAGCACCATGCATTACCAGAGCTGGGGCTGACCACCTGCGATCCAACCCTCGTCTACGTGGTTCGAGCCCCGTAGTTGCCACAGGTGGAATGAAAACTCTACTTCTGACTCTGCAGGCTGTTTAAGTGCTAACTAGCGCCAGCGCAATGTCAAACGTAATCGCGGCGCAAGATTCGCCAGAGGGTCCATATACACTACCATTATGGAATTAGGTCCCCAAAACCATAGCAGGGATGGTCTTTTGGGACCGAATGCCATAATAGTAGTGTATATGGACCCTCTGGGTTCATTGCTCTCTCAAGTCTGACTGGCGCTGCGGAGGCCAGGCCATACCCCTTCTACACGCAAAAGGCGGGCCGAACGAACCTTGCACCCTTAATGCAGGAACCTGATTAAGAAACCTTGGGCCTTTATTAAAGTTCTTTATATGAAGTAGGGTTTATATTACCGTTTTGGTGAGTGTAGATAGGCCTCCTTCTGAATATTGGTGAGTGTATAAATTGGGTTTTATGGATACTAGTAATATAAACCATACCTTATATGAATCCTACTATTTTGGGGTTATAGGCCCAGGGTTTCTTTGACCAGGTTCCTACATTAACCAAGTTCGCATCGATGCCCCAGACGATAAGCCCCGGTCTATGTACAGCTCCATACTTAGATCCGCGACCCCCATGCCCCGAAACACGAAGACCCCCTCAGCGTGCCCCATCGCCCAGCTTCGGAGCTTGGACCTCAGGTGCCAAACTCGGGTTAAAACTGCAAGAGATTTCAAGAGCCTCGGGTGTTACATGGCTTCTCTCCCGTGCTTGCACTTCTTTGTTTATCTCCTCTTTGTATGTATAGAGACGGGCTTCGGGTGTCGAGTCTAGCTGGGAAGGTTTCGAAGATGTAGCCCAGGATTTTGAGCGGAATGTGGTCCAGAAGGAAACTGGAGAACATATTCAAGTATGGCTGTATGACTCGGGAGCTCTCACATCATACCAAAATGGTGACGAACCTGACTGGTGTTGTTTCGACATCTTGCTACTAGTGGTAGCCGGTAGTGTTCGTTCGGTTTTGGCGTCCCAAAGTCAGGCAGCAGCAGAGTTACGAATATACCTAGTAGCCATCAGGGTATGGTGTATTGAAGTCAACGAGTTTAGAAGTTGCCAGGTTCATCTGGAGTTTGGTGGCTTCGCCACGGCCACCGCCATGCTCTTTGTTGCTACCGCCTCAGTGCTGCTAGAATACCTTTGCCCCTGATCCCTTGCAGCCCTGAATGAGCCCTCTGAGCCCTAGCCCTAACCCTCCAAACCCCAACTCGCATGCTCCAGCTCTCCGAACCGAAGTCTTGTATCTCCGGTTGAACCACCAAGCACTGAGACGCTGCACGACGCTGCACTGTTCTTTGTGTGTCCTCCCCCTTATGATTCACGAATTGAATAGGATAAATAGTGATCACTTATATGTATCTATGTTCGTGATTTCTACTGCAGCTGACGCGACAACTCGTACGAGCAGCAGTCGCAGTGGCAGTGGCAGCAGCAGCAGCAGCACCGCCACCACCAGCACCAGCACCAGCAGCAGCAGTACCAGTAGCAGTAGTACTCAGTAGGAGAGTAGGAGAGCAGGAGTAGTGCTAGTAGTGGTAGTAGTAGTAGTAGTAGTAGTCGTGGTGGTGGTGGTGGTGGTCGTGGTGGTGGTAGTAGTAGCAGTAGTAGTAGCAGTAGTGGTAGTAGTAGTAGTAGTAGCGGTAGTGGTAGTGGTAGTAGTAGTAGTAGTACTACTACTACTACTACTACTAGCAGTAGTCGTCGTCGCAGTAGTAGTAGTAGCAGTAGTAGTGGCAGCAGTAGAAGTAGTAGTAGTACTACTACTACTACTACTACTAGCAGTAGTCGTCGTCGCAGTAGTAGTAGTAGTAGCAGTAGTAGTGGCAGCAGTAGAAGTAGTAGTAGTAGTAGCAGTAGCAGCAGGATCAGCAGTAGCAGTTGCACAGAAGCAGTAGCAGTCGCAGTGGCAGTGGCAGAAGTGGTAGTAGTAGTGGTGGTGGTGGTGGTGGTGGTGGTGGTGGTCGTCGTCGTACTGCCGGTGCACCACTGCTGCAGGTGGGCATCCTCAGCTCCCGGCCGCAGGATTGGGGGGAGACCAGGTCTTGACTTGGCTTTGAGAGCTCAATGCTTGAGTTTCGATGTTTTCTCGCCGACGATTTGCTTGCATCACATCTGGTACCTTGGTACTTTGCAAGATTAGCGGCTATAGATCATCACAGCACAAGTGGGCGATGTGTACAAAGACGCTCTTCCTCAAGCTTATCCGGTTCTCCGCTATACTGTCGAAGAACACCCTAACAACTAGGCCCTAGTCTATTCATGCAGGGAGAGTGTTAGACGTAGTGAAGATCCGAAGAGTCGGGTCGTTTGCCTGACGGTTCTCGGCTCTCGAACAGGACGCTTTTTGGAAGGACAGGGACGTCGATGGCAAGGAGGAGGAGCTACAACCGCAGATTGTTTGAGGGTTTCGGGCTTTGAGGCTTTAGGGCAGGGCAACTTTATTTAGGGTGCAGGGCCCCGGGCTTTTGGGCTGCAATCGACCGAAGAAAACGATGGTAAGCTAAAGGTGCTGGGTGGGGGCTTCGATGATACTTCGAAGTGATGGCAATAGTCACTCCATGAAGCTTATTCACTGCTGGACTCTTGTTCTGTCTTCATCTTGTGTATGTGTTTTTAACACTGAAATGAGTTCTCTGACTCCAGTAGAACAAATCACAAAATCTGGACAGCATATTGAGGTTCCCCTTTCTGCAACTGCTGAGCTGAACTGCCTCAGCAGCTCTGTTTCGGGGTCATCCTCCCCCCCTTGACTCTTGACCCTTGCCTTTTGTAATTCCACCTTTTTCCGCCTGAAGCTTTAGAGATTAGTATAGGGGGGCCTGATGCCCATTATACTATAAATACTATCATAATAAGGAACCCCAAAATAGTATTGGTAATTGTTCAGGCCCCTATATTAGGGGTTTCGTGGACTGCTGCGAGGCAGGGCTCTTCGTGGGCTGGAGCATCAAGACTGTGGCCGCACTGACGGTGCCTCCTTGGGCAGGATTCTAGGGTTTAGGGGGGATGTTCCGGAGCTGACTCAGGCTCTCTGTGCGGTTTTGGGGAAGCCAACTCCAATCTGTGATGCCTGGATCATGTTGTTTTGTGCGTCGGACCTCAATGCATACAACGGTGAAGATATATACGCACCTCTACACACAGGTGTTCCTGGGTGTCAGATTTAGGGACTGAGGGCTTGGAGCTGGACCCAGATTACCCAACACGAAGTTCCGAAACAAAGCGCGAGATAGCGAGGCCCCGCCATTGTCATGGCAAACCAGACTTGCCACCAAATCCTGAACCCGACACCTCCCCGCAAGTCTGCCCAACAGCTCCTCAGCAACGGACCTCGGCAACCCCAAGCGCCAGGTAGAAGAACCCCAAGCCCCAAACCCCTAAACCCCAAACCCCAGCCTGCCCAGGCCGGTGTGTTCCAGAGCTGGTTGGGTGGCCTGGTGTCCAAGCGCTCGGCACCCAGCGTCTCGGGACTTCGGCCATGGTGCAATGCTGGGCCTATAAGGATCTAGAAGGTTTGACAGGTTGGTGATTGCATTCCTTTAGGCACCCTGAATATATCATGATCGTAGACTACCCATAGGCCCCATCGTAGTTCCTTTTTGGGATTACCTTATAGGATTTTATTTATGAACCCCCAAAAAGAAACTACTATGGGACCTATGGGTATATACTATACCTCGAAAGAAAGGCATAGGGTTTAGGGTTTATGCGCGGCCCTAGGGCTCATTGGCGCAGGCTGTCAGGCTCCATCAATCTAGGCTTTTTTTTACAAAGGCCAACCAGAAGAAAGTCTGTGAATTCGTTCAAGCTGCGTGAAGGTTTCGTGCGAGAGGCCCATATTTGGTAGCTGGGTAGCTATATGTTTGTTGCGTTTGTGGGTGCGTACTACTGTACGACGCCTACTACATCAACCTGTATCCTAAAACCTACAAGCTTGGAGCCCGTAAATTCCAAAACCTAGATTTCAAGCCTAACCCGCAAGTTTCTATTCCCTAAACCCAAAGTCTTGTTCACAAGTTCTTCGGCCAAAAAACTCTTCGACCGAGTGATAAACTCCTCGTTTGCTTTCCGAGGCCTCTCCACGGTCGTGCGATCTGTCGCGCAGAACCGTCGAGTTTAAGGGTTTCGGGGCTTAGGATTTGTGGTGTAAGGGTTTAGGAATGTAGGAAAGTGGTATAAGGTTCAGGCTACCGGTTTTCGGTTTAGGGATCGTGGACTTCGCATTTAGGGTTTGGGGATTGTGAGCTTCAAGCGAAGAAGGCTTTCGTTGCGGAATTGGTGATAGAATACCAAGCTCTAGAATAGGGCACGCTCAATTAATATCCTAGCAAGGCTTCAGTTTTACATTACGCGGTGCCCTAGCCCTGAGACATGAGGCTGCAGACACGCCACCAAAGCATAGACCCATATCACGGGCACAGAGACCTGCCAACATGCGACAGGGAAGCCCCTTCTTTTGAAACGTATCCCCGTGGCTGGTTTTGGTGGCTTGGCAACCCTCGCATTTCTTAAGCAATCGACTGTGCTGCAGGATTAACATCCTACATCAGATAAACAGTTCGAGCCCTAGATCGACGTTTGCGGCAGAGACGGAGGGCTATTACGGGCTTGAGAATTTAAGTGCTCAGGGTGTTGGTTTTTGGAGTTCGATTCGGTGGTTACAGCACACAAACTGCATGGAAATTAAATGATGATGGGAACCATGATGCAGGGTGTAGAGCCTCGCTTGGGCGTTTTTATTCAGAACCTTTGCTGGCAGAAGGGCGTGGGTTTAGGTACGCATCGAATTGGGGGCCTTGAGACTCCATCCGAGCTTCGAGTAAACTGGCCGCGAGGCATGCTGGGTTTGGGCCCGCATGTCGCGCGCGATTCCTGCTGACAGATGCTTTAAAGCACCAGCGCGAAGTCGCCTCATAATATAGAGGCCGAAATAATTACCAATACTATTTTGGGGTTCCTTATTATAATTATAGTATAATGGGCCCCAACACCCTATTCTAATTATTAAGGCCCCCATGTTAATTACTCCGGTGGGCAGTGCGAATTAGAACGATCAGGAGTCTCGTCATAGGCCGAAAGTCGGCAACCCTTTCTAATTACTATAGGGGCCTTGATGGTTACGATAGGGTTTTGGGGGCCTTATACCACCATTATAAGAAGGAACCCCCAAAATAGTATAGGTAATTGTAATTATTAACGCCCCTATATTCAGCTCTGAGCTTCAAGACGAACAGTAGGAGGGGTCGGCTGCGTCAGCACGGCAGGCAGTGCCTGTCACTCCTGATCGTCTACTTCTTCGGAGATCTCGCGTGAGCCCTAGGGCGACGTCGGGAGGATGAACGGAAGATCTCTTGTCTGGCCGAGCGGCTCTGAGCCTTATGTACGCAAGACAGAAGGATCTTAGTCACACCTTCCGGGAACCTGAATACCTCAAATCTCAAGGCGAGCGAAGAAACAGACTCCACAGCCCCAGGTTGAAGCCTCACGGCTTTTTAATAAGTAGAACTTCGGGCCCATGATCCGGGTCCCATGCCTGGTGGTCCCTCAGCTTTCAATGTTTTCAAAAGCTGAATCGTCCCTAAACCCGAAAACGAGAACCTTGGGCTACAGGTCCTTAGGGGCTTGGCATTTGACTGGATCGTCGGAGCGGCTGCCATCGTCGTCGCCTTGAGCGTTCAGGCCTGACATGTGCAGCTGCTTAGGGTTTGTTATAAGATGGTCTTTGGAGTAGCAGGTTCGCATGGGCTCCTTTCTACTCGTAGTTGTTTCGAGTCCCAAAGTCCCAGATCGAGCAATAAATGACCAAGAAAGCACATCCAATATCTATACACGTGGAAAAAGACGTGGCGCGCAACAACAAAGTCAATAGCATCATTTTGTTCCACAGCTGGAAGATGTAGGCTTGAGACGTGACCAAACCGAGCGAGCTTTTGGCTAGGCCGACAGCCTCGAACCCCTCCATGACTCTCATACGGGCTGCAGGTTGGCAAAAGCCTGGACATTGTTACCGGATTGTTGGCCTTGGCACTGTTGTTGATTGCTGGATGAGGGGAATGGTGGGGCAAAGATGCTCGACTTCCAAGGTGGTACAACTTGAAGATTCTCTCCATCGATTAGTGTGCTGTGGGGCCTCATGCCATAGGTTCAGAAGGATCTCCATGCGCCTGTGAAGTGGGATGCTCCTGCCATGCGGCTTAGACCTAAGATCCTGAGCCCGTGCGCCTTGAAGATCGCGAAAGGTAGGCAAGGCGACTGAGTGATGTGTAATTCTATCCCCAAGTCTTCTCATAGACTCTCTATGCATAACGATTATGCTGTAGCTTGCACGTGTATACACACATGTATATGTATATAATATAATATATGTATATGTTGACACACTACATTACACCCCAAACGAGGTATAAAAGAGATGTTCCGAGGGTAAGGACATATCGGCTCGGAAAAGGTCTCGGTCTCGAGCACTGCTTGCCTGGACCAGGTCTTCACCTTGGCTGGGCAGCGGCGTAAAGAGGCGGCTATTCCATAGTGGGCTTACAGTGTCTTAACTCAGCTCGATGACTTCTACTCACCGGCTGTTGAGGATACCAGGATGTAACATAGTCACGTAACGGCCACTGAGCCACCCTGCCTGAACAGGGCATTCGCCCAGCCCTACGCGATTTCGGAATCGGCTCAGGTTTGTATGATTTGGTGGAGCGGGACGCTACGGTTGATGGTTGTTGGTGTTACTGTGAGCTTGAGAGCATCAGTCCTTCTGATTATCGTCATCACCAACATCGCAGGAGCAACGGCATAATCTTTTCAAAGTAGTGATGCCCTTAAAACTCAGCAGTCTTGTCTTCTTCCCTTCATTGCCGGGTCTCGCGGATGCCTTATACTGCAAAAGGATACGCAGTTATGTTTGGAAATATAGTTGTCTGACATTGCCAGTACTGCAGGAGGCGGTACGTGAAGAACCGTAACAGAATCGGAGTTTCTGACTGCGTTATCAGCCAGACTTTCATGCTTCTGCTGGAAGTGTTGCTTCCAGACTAGCCGCATCGCTGGGCTATCTTATCCGATGCTCACAGCCTCTGACTCCACACTTCTAGAACTCCCATGTTGCCACAAACCAACTTCAGCAGAATCTACTTTTGACGCAGGTATGCCCTGACTGAACCTCTAAAACCCTCGGCATGCGCATTTTAAACTACACCATGGAAGGCCGTAGCTCGGTTTGCCCGAGCCTTGGTGTCAGTTGAAGGTAATACGGTCCGTGAGGGTTCGGGGGCGTGAGTTTACCTCGCGAAAAAGTATAGTGTAGGATTCTATTCTTATTCTTGTTGGTCGCTAGTTCTTGTTCTTGATTAAACACAGAAACACGCAACCCAAAACCACCGAAAACGCTACATGTTCGAGTTCTTGATGACCCTGCAGGGGCTCTTTGGGGGTTTGTAGGGCGCAAGCTCCAGCGACTAGCCACACAGTTTGGCTTCCGATCACACGGTGCCAGGCGTCCGGCTGAGGCCGTGCTGGTCGCGAAGAGGGCCAGTTTTGCATGCTACTATAGGGGCCAATAATTACCTATACTGTTTTGTGGGGTTCCTTATTACAACTATAGTATGTTGGGCCCCAAAACGCTATTCTAATTATTAACCTCTTAAGGTCCCTATATTGCCTCTGGTCGCAATTACCGTGGCCTGGGATTTGCCACTTTTTGCAAACGGCCCAACTACGTTTTACGATGATGTTAGGATTCGTCGTACAGCTCATGCTTCCCGGATATGACATATGAAGCCTAGGATTCTCCTGACTGTTTCATTTCTTACAAGGTAGCAATGGCGGCGGCTGTGTGCAGGATATCCCGAGCGCTAGGTTGCAATCAGAGCAGGCTTTCCGGCTCTGAGCATCCCAGCGTTGGCCAAAGTCGCAGAGGAACTCTGTGCCCCTTACGACCCCTTCTGTGATCATAGGGACCCTTAAGGGGCCTTATTAAGTCCTGATTGTGGGCATTAAGGGCCCCTACACCCCCTCCCCCTACCCCCTAAGGGTCCCTATGATGTGAGCGAGTCAGCTCAATCACACTTGCACCCCGGAGCCCGAAAGCCCTGAACCCTTCAGGTTCTGCGAGCCTGTCGGAAGATTGATTTAGTGCTCTCTCAGTCGTGTGGACACAGCATGCGTTGTACTTCTGTAGGATAACTGATGTGTGTTAATGTGTAATTAAACTTTTCAGTAGATGCTTGTGGGGTTTTCGTTCGGGTCTAGACTGACACTGTTTGATTCCAAGTCTTGCAAGTCCAGACGATTGAGGTTTAATGTCCCTTTTCGCAGAGGTGCGCAGCACTTGGTTGCACGCCTCTTGTGGTGGAGCAGCTGGGTTGCTTCGGTATGATGCAGAAACCCGCGGAAGCGACAATACAAAGCAGTTCTTAGACGTTCTTAGACACTTCATAGCAGCAGCTTGATATAGGAACCTGGAATGAGTGAGATCGAATGATACAATGCTCTAGAGTCGAAGTGGGCCGACGAGCGTAGACTCGAGACGAGACACCCATCGAATGGGCTTGTTTTGATCCTGAAAAGATCTCAGCGACCCTTCTAAGTTTGCCGTATGATGGTGCTGCTTGCCCTGGCAAGTGTTCGCAGCTACGGAGTCAAATCTGCCATGAGCCGTCACGATCTCCGAGTTACAATGCAGTGTCCATTTGTGGGATGTGTGACCACCAGGCAATTCAGACAGACTGTTCATTTCGTGAAGCTTGAAGCTTTCTTCCATCGCCCGCCATGGTGCAAGATTCGGACGCATCAAGCCAGGCACAGCTTGATCTTCAGGGTCACTGCTCGCTGCTGTCATTGCAACGTAGGCAGCAGTAGAGTAGAGGGCACGGGGCAGACCACGTTCCAGCGTCTGGCGTTTGCGCTTATGTGCGAAACAGTTTGCGCAAATAAACCCAGCCAAGAACCGTATCTGAAGTCGTAGTGGGACTCCCAAACGGTCGGTGTGGCGGTCAGCGGCTTACTCGGTGGCATGTCGTGTGATACTTTTGGTCCTTGTGGCAACAATAATGACAAATGAGGCCCGGAAAGTACTGTGCGGGTACTTTGTTTTGTCCTATGTTTTTTAGTATGGGGAAGAGGGGAGGGGGTCAGAAGCTCTGCGGCTTTGACTTGAGTTCCTTGCGTGTCAAGCCCTAAAATCCCTAAAACATATGCACTCTGTCTCAGACACCGCATCTTACGCGTGCCAGAAGGACGGCTAGAAGGACTTTAGGAGGATCCCACGCCGGCTAGAAGGATGCTACGAGGACGCTAGGAGGGCGTGCAGCAGCTTCTACAAGGACGCCACTTTCTCAACACAAACCAGAAAGCACGTGCATATTCTATTAGCGTCCTCGTAGCAAGCGTGGAAGTTGGCTCCATTTCAGAGATATCACTGCCAGGTCCAAGCACAAAAACTACAAACTGTCACAAGGATTTCTGCTCAAAGGGCTCAGGGACTTCACGTCGCTTCCCAAGCCCTCCCGGAGGCTCAAAGCCTTCTTCCAGGGCCTCCCAACGTGGTAAGCTCTTTGACGGTTTTCAGGAGCCCACTTTCAGGCTCCGAAAAGGTTGAAAACATGGGGCAAATCAAAGTACCCCACAGTAAACCTAAGTTTTAAGGCGCAAAGGGCAAACTCATGTGGGAACCTCCAGAGTAATGGGCATCGTGGGGGTCCGCGGAGTAGTTGGTTGGCATTTGCGGTGAATTTGAGTCCTGGTCTTGTCACAACTTTTTGGTGTTGTGCTTTGTGCTGGACTTCATGCAGCGTTTTCTTCTTGTTGCGCGTTTTTTGCGCATAAAGTGGCAATGGGTTCAAGTCGGCCCTATTTTGCACGCCGCTCTTGGCGCTAGAAACTAGCTTCAACTAGTGGCCTCCCCTGTTGCAATCCACCTGTCCACTGTGGCTCATTGCAATGCTGGCAATCCAAACTTTGTGTTGGACGAGCCAACGGCCAAAATAATTTGGTTACATCGCAAAATGGCGGCTTATGAGCTCTCAAGAGTGGTTTTGCTCAACGGGAATGCTGGTTTTGCTTGAAACGGGGGCCCATTTGTGTGCCGTCTGGTGGACCCAAAAGTGGTCCGGTTAACAGTGGTAAATCGAAGAGCTTTCATGTTCGGCTAATGCCGAGGAGATGGCTTCGGTGGATCGACTCCATTGGTAAACCGGACCATTGGTAAGTCTGGTGGGGGTTGCTGAGCTTGAGTCGTAGAGACGTTTCGCACGTTTTTTCCCTTTTTCCTTTTGCCCTTTTCCCATTTTGACTGGTTTCCGTGCTGTGTCCTGTGGTTTAATAAAAAGAACAAAGCGCGCACTTCATCTGCCTTTGATTTTTTAACTACAACACAGCTCACGAACGGAAAGTGAAAGGAAGGAAGCCACAAGACCCTGAAACCAAGAAGCGTACTGGCCAGGATATGAGGTTGAAGAGGGAAGGCAAAAGACGCAATTGTAAAGACGTAAAACGAGCGAGCGTGGTGAATGCGTGTTTACTGCAATTTAAAAATTGGTTCTTTTCCTGTTCCCTCTTGATTTCGTTTGTTGTTTCTCTTTTGCCTTGTGTTCTTTCTCGTTTTCACTTTGTTTCATTGAAAAGAACACATGAAATTATACATGTCATATTTCATATGTTTACATGCGCTTTCATGTTCAAGTATGGTTAAAGCATGTTGGACTTGTACGAGTTGACGGCACTTTGGTTGTTATATATTCTGGCGTGATTAATGGACATTGTTGTAAAACCCATGTTAATCCAGATTGACCAAATAAGGATACGTCGTTTCAGATTCAAAGTGAACCAACGAGATGCCGTGTCGACCATATTCCTCCCTCAATTCCTGTTCATGCTTTGTTCTTGCTGCACTTGGCAGCTGGCTTTCAGTGATTGCGTTATTCGGTAGCGACTAGTGGATTGCAGGTAACTGAAGCCAGCAAGCAGCTGTTAGTCATGACTTGCTGTTGCAGCTTTCGGTTAGGCAAGGGCTTGGGTTAGTATCTGTTTCGAAGTATCTGTTTCGAAGTCGTCTTTGTCACGTCGCAAATCTTGAAAGCGTGGCCATCGCTGCCATGGGCTGCGCAGCCTCAGCTTCAAAGTCCGCAGCGGTAGCTCCCGACAACAAGGATGAAAAGCTGCAGCGAGGCGGGCATATCTGAAATCATGAGACCTTGCATGGGGGAGTGTCCAAGACTTTTCATTGAGTCATAGAGGTGCTGTCGGGCGAAGTGTGTGCAAGTGTGTTGCTGGAATTGCGTTTGAGCAGGTGGCGTCAAGCTGCTGGAGTTCAAGGTCAAAGGCAGCAAGCCAGGAAGAGAGTTTTCTGCAGAGATCTCTTTGCTTGGCGGCGGGGTGTCTGTGGCCGCTCAATTTGCGAAAAAAGAGCATTTGCCCATTGACTGGCAGCACTACTCAGTGTACGCTGCAAAGGTGATTTTCGAATATCACAATGATGAGGGAGAAGGATCCGACATCCGTATTGACCCTGCAATGGGAGTGCGCCTCCTAGGCGAAGATATCCTGCCAAGTGCAGCCCTTCTCGGATGTGATTGGGCTCCCGACAATCCCAGATGGCAGAGCCTTCGGGAGGCTGGAAACATGGCCTGGAAAGGAAGGTATGAGATGAGCACCCCAGTGGCGATGGAGACCTGCAGCCAGCGGCAGCTGCTGGAATTCAAGGTCTGAGGTTCTTCGCCCGGCAGACAGTTCTCCGCATACTTGGTGTTGCAGGATGGGGTGGGCCGGAGAATAGGCGAGTTCACGTTGTTGAACCAGGTTGCCCTGCCTCTGGAGATGGAAACGTTGGCGTTTGAGGTGGAGCAGGTCGCCTTTATGTACCACAATGATGAGGGAGAAGGATTCGACATCCGTACTGACCCTGCAATGGGAGTGCGCCTCCTAGGTGAAGATGTCCTGCCAACTGCAGCGCTTCTCGGATGTGGTTGGGCTCCCGACAACCCCAGATGGCAGATATGTGATGAGACCTGCTCCAAGCGAAGTGCAAGGAGGCGGGCATGTTTAAAGTCAATTCGCGCTGAAACAGCAGCCGCAACGTTACAGGTTCAGCGCCGGTGCCGGACAACGTGGCACGGAACTTCCTGAAGGCCCGGGGAGTGGTGCTCAGAGGGCTTGGGCCACTTGGGGTGGAGGGTCCATCGGAGTCTAGGCAACAAGGGTCCATCAAGTCATATGTGAACTTAGAAGGCTGCGTTCTCCGAGGTGATGCTTGTGTTGCTGAGCAGTGCATGTCTTTGTCACTTTTCGTCTCGCTACAGTCGTGAGGGTTGTGCAGTCATAAGGTTTTGGGTATTTGGGGTTGGCCAGGCGATTGCTGCTGCCTAGGCCCTAGATGGTCCTATACCCTTGGGGTGGCGCTGGAGAGAGAGAGAGAGAGACAAAGGGAGAGATGATCCTACTTGAGTGGGTTCTGGCCACGCAGCCTCCGTCTGGTGTTGCAAGGCGCTGGATGAGGAGTACGTCCAGGGCGCCGGCGCCAAGGTCCGGGAGCCCAGTTGTAGGAGCCCTGAAGCTCTGTGCCATGTAGGGTTTAGAACGTTGAGGATTTAGGGTCTTAAGGTTTAAGACTTTCAGGAGGGGCTTAGGGTCTTAGGGTTGTTCTGGACGGTCTTCAGGGGTCCACCGAGCTTCTGCCTGCAGCTAGCACCAATGATAGGGTGGAAGATGTTGGCAGCGCACTTTTCAGGTGGGCGAGATCTTCGAACGCGAAGGGCACGAGGCCGGAGAGACGTGGTTCAGGCTTCAAGGCGGATGAAGGGTATAGGAGGAGTTGGATTGTTGGTGCTTTGGGTAGAAGGTCTGGCGAACTAGTATGGTTCAGTTCCTTCTTGACCAACTGATGCTGCAGTGCCGAACACTTGTCTTGCAGGCGAGATCGGTGTTGCATGTGTTGCATTCTTGCTCGCTGTATCCGGACAAAGTGGATCCAGAACCTTCCTGAAGATGTGCAGCCGTGGCCCTGAGAGCCTGGAGGGTCCCGAAGCCCTCAAAGCCAAACACCGAAAGCCCAGAACTCCCCAACCCACGAATCGCCCATCAATCCTGAAAGCTCCCACCCCCAAAACCCGCTAGAAAAACCCCCAAATCCCCCCCAAATCCCTAGCAGACCCTAAACCCCAAATCCCCAAAGCGCTCCGCCACAGGAGACCCTCCTTCCCTTCGAGGAGACGGTGCGGGCCGCTTCCGAGGGCAAGCGGGCCGCCATTGAGGCGATCGCCCGGAGCTGGGGCCTCGAGTGCCCCGCATGACCAGGACGTGTGGGGTGGTTTAGGGTTTAGGGCCCCTGACCAGTGCGGCTTGGAGCCTTCTGTTCCATGCCATCGCATGGGACGAGCAGGCAGCCGCCGAAGCACCGTGGGAGTTGGGGATGTGGCAACTCCTTCGCGCAGCATGGACCTGTGCCAAGCTACTGCTGTCTCTGCGCTAGAGTCGCCAGAGTAGAGATGATGGGCCTGGTGACCTGAGCCCTTGCCTGCGGAAGGATCCAGCAGCGGACCTGTTGCAGCGACAGAGCGTTTTCAGCACGAGCTCACGCGAGCTTGGACAGAAAACTGTTTGTGTCGCACGTCTCACCGCTCATGCGCGACGCAAGGGTGTCGCGCGAAGCAGAATTCAACCTTTTGTGCTTTGCAACCAGATCGTCAGGGTTGAAAACAAAGGTATGAGATCGTGCTTGTCACCCGATCGTACGAACTTTTTGTGTCCAGGTGACCACGGAAGACAATGCGGCCTCCGGGCAAGCAGCACAGCACGCATTGTGCAGAGACCTTTGAAGTGGCCATTCTCAGGAGCCATGCATCATCAGGTGAGCAGGCGCTTAGGGCACAAGTACAACTTAGTGTGTTGCAGTTGCTTTAGTGTGACCTTCAAGGCTCTAGGGCTGCATCGATCTGTGTAGGTACTTAGGTTGTAGGGCACTGCGCTGTACCAGGTTGTTATTGTTCGACGATGATGTTATTCAGTGGCGCCTTCCATCGCCTTCCGACTTATGTCTTTGTTGCAGTCTGTTGTGTCTATGTTTGTGCGGTTGTGACTACGTGTGTCCGTGGTTCCAAACTCTTGGGCTGTGTCCCAAACCTAACACCCTAAACCAAAAGCCTTGCCTGCATTGTGCGAGTGTGCGAGTCGAAACCAAAAGCCTTCAGCCAAGATGCGGTCCACGCTGATAGCGGCTTTCAGCAACCTCTCCACTGCGTACAATTTGGTGAACATCAATGTGTCGCATGCCTCTCGGCGAAACCCGGAACGGGCTTCAGAAGTTCGACTCTAGTAACTTTAGTATCCACTGGACCAGCTCAAGACAGCTGGCTCCAGGCTGCAGGGTCTGGGGATGAATCAGATCTTGCAGTACTTGGGCCATGAAACCGCAATTCCGCTGAGTATTGCGGCTCGCAGACTACCCTATTATACCCTATCAATATATTATATATTGGTTATGCATGCTGCTGCCTGTTGGTCCGACTTGTTCCACACGGGATGCCGAGAGCAGAGTTTTCCCTGGGCATATGGGCGGGGCGTTGTTCTCCACTAGGGGCTCCACGTAAGATACCTATGTTCATTGATTACTAGCTACCTTCACTAAGACCCATGATGAGAAGCCGAGGTGCTGTGTTAACGTGGGGAAAGCTGAGAGGCATCCGGCAAGCGCCATTCAGCGATTAAGTAGGGATACTTTAGGGTTACAGTCATACCTTAAGGCCTTAAGGGATCTCAGGCGTACAATAGGCTAGTACGACCTGCAATTTTCCGAGGTGATCCTGGAGGGCCAGTACTGTGGGGGCGAGACGTGACTGCCTTGTTCGTGGGAAGGGGGCCAAACCCCCAACCCGAAAGGGGTGCTCGTTCTGGAATCTTAGGGTTTCTACGTTGGGATGTTTGGAGTGTTGGGTGTAGGATGTCATTGTCGGGTGGTCCCCAAACTTATCAATTGAAGCTTTGGTGACCAAGCGGTCTTTGTTGATGCCCAGAAGCATCGAAAACTGCAGTAGGTCAAAAGGCCCGAGTGCAGGTCTCGAGCCTTCAGATGAATGGTGAGCATCGACCACTATGGGCGGAACATTAAACTTGCGGGCTTGTTCTGCAGTTGAAACTTTGTGTGCGAAACGCGCTATTCATGCTGCTTTGGGGGAAAGATTCATTTTGCTGTTGCCAGAACCGATTCAACGAATCAAACTCGTTTTCCAAGATCAACGTCCTCTCAGCAAATTAAAAGCCAACGCAAGAATGAATGGTTAAGAGATGTTGAACTCTGTGTTTGTGAAAGAATGCCATATATATATATATACATACAACTGAGCCAACAGAAGCCGAGGACAATTGCAAGGCGTCCGTCGCCGCCACCAGCTCGGCATGCCTGGCCGGTGCCATCTTCGGCCAGCTCACTTTTGGACCCGAGCTTTGTAAGAGCTTCGGGTGTTACAAAGCATTTCGCTCGTGAACTAGCACAGCTCCACAGTGCAGGTTCAATGCATTTCTTTAGCCGAGGGCGAGAGGCCTAGAGTCACGTCTGCAATCTTCCCAGAATTGAGAGGGACGAGATTCCAGTAATTAGCAATCCAAAGACTTGCAGGAGTGGTAGCAACCATGTTGCAGCTTCTTTTGTTGTCATCGTTCCTAGTGATTCCTATTTATGTGTTCCTAGCATTTTGTGGCCACCACCAGCAACGGCACCATCACGCAAGTGACCATTGCGCCGACGAAACCCAAGTTGTAGTTGCATTTGCCGCAGTAGGAAGTAGATCTAGTAATGCTGGTGGTAGCAACCCTCGTCGACGACGACGTCCTGGTAACAGCATAGTAGTGCTGTCGCAGTCGTGGTCATAGTCGGAGGCGCAGTCACAGGCACAGTCGTAGTGGCAGCAGCAGCCGTGCCTTCGGCAAGGATCTAAGCGTTGTTTGAGGCTTAAAGGAACGTCACCATGTGGCAATCCAAGACCTTGGCAACGCGTTGACCTGATTTCTGAACAATCTGTCGTTCCTGCTATGAAGAATCGGCCTGTATCCGGTTCAGGTAGCAGAATGCCAGGCAAAGACGTGAAGCCATGAGCATTCCTTTGTAACTTTGTGTTTGTACCGTGACACGTAGTAGGGTGTCGTGATCCTGGCCTGTGTTCATGTCTTCTTGCAAATCTGCTGCTGCTGCTGCTGCCTGTTTTTGGAGTGTCTTCTTGCTTTGTTATTCATGTTACTGTTGTTGCTGTTGCCGTTGTTGCTGCTGCTGCTGCTGCTGCTTGTGCTTGCTGCTGGTTTGTGCTTGTTGCTGTTGGTGTTCGCGGATGTCGTTATCGTTGTTGTTGTTGTTGCTGCTGTTGCTGTTGGTGTTGCTGCTGTTGCTTTTGCATGCCCACTCGTCTACCCACATGCTTTGCCTTGCTATGATTCTTGGTGCTGCTTCAGCAACAGCAACAACAGCGGCACCGAGACCACCACCAACAACGACAACAACAACAACGAGAAGCAACAACAACACCAGCAGCAGCAGCAACAGCAACAGCAACAACAGAAACAACAACAATTATTGAACGCTGAGCGAGCGGGCTCTGCTCATTGCGGGCGCGTGAAACTGAAATGAGCACCAGAACTACCGTACTTCAGAGCAAATCAGAGGTAAAAGGCCTGAGAGAGA